>JAANSN010000032.1:0-124322 GCA_036850665.1 Dicranocentrus wangi | reverse complement strand
AAAACGGCTCAAATTCAGTAGACAGGGGTTATCGGCAACGCTGATTTAAAATCCATTGATGAAATTGGATTTTGAAATCGTTAATTAGTGATTTTTCAGTGGTCACAAATATTCACCAATCAAAAAGTTCGAAAACTTTATAAAGGACAATCCCGCACTCCTTACTGCTACCTTTGAAAGGTTTATTCTCGTTTAGAGTCAACCTGCAATGGGAGTAGGATTAGCATCAAAGCTACATACAAGGCAGATAGGTTGCTTGGACCTCCACCTCTTCTGATCTAATGTGGAAATGTTCCGGTGGTACACCAAACATGAAGCAGTCATCATATGCTAAACCTAGGTGCAATGCAAAGCATTGATATTACGGATGTACACGTATTTACAATACAAATATGTACATTACATGTGGAAAAACACGTGAAGAATTCCTCGTTGAGTTGTTGTCAAATATCATAATATCTATAGTCTATCTATAGTCACGAACACGAATAAGGAGAATAGGATGTTTTTAGTATTTTATAGCAGAGATAAAAGTAAGAGTAGTAATACCACATGTTCCAATGTTCTCATTCTCATCCAATGACTAAAAAACTTATTCAAGTTCAAGTTAAGTAATTCCAGGGGAAGGGGACGACTACCTATACTATAAGAGGTGGAAACTGGAATCAGATTAAGTTTACATTTCTTCAGACCAAGTTATAGGCAGCAAACCAGATAACGCAGGTATTGGCGTACGTGTACCTATTGGGATTTTGGATTGTGTTATCTCTCGGCCAAGACGTCTTACGAGAAGTTTCCAAGCCCACATTCACCATTATATTATAAATATGCAAAGTTATAATGTGTTTTTATGATGAGCGTTTATATCTGTTCTAGAGATTGGAGATTGGGCTTGGAGTAAATCGTATTTCCAAATTGGGCAAGGCAAGGCAAACGACAGTGGAGTATCATGTGATGTGGTGACTCTTTCGTCTACAAAGTTTTCCTTAGCTCCACATTTTAGTACGACATCCGAAGCGCTTCTTGTCACGTTGACGTTTGTCTTGAGTTTTTAAGGACATTCGGAAATTTTAAGGAAATTTTAAGACCATTTTGTCCAAATCAGTCTAATTACAAAACCAAAAAACAATGGAGACTAGTGGAGCACCAGAGCTGCTGAATTTTGCTGGTGAAGATGCTGCCAGAAACGAACAAAAAGAGTTTGCAAATTATAGGTCCCCGTTGTCGACAAGGTATGCTTCAAAGGACATGCTTTACAATTTCAGTGACCTGAAAAAGTTTTCCACCTGGAGGAAACTCTGGTATATTTTGGCAAAGTCGGAAAAGGTAAATTCGTACGTACATTTATTGATTAAAATTTATGCTCAAAAGTATGAACTCCAAATGAACATAATCCGTGCATTTTTTGAAACAGGAATTGGGCTTGGAAATCACTGATGAGCAGCTGAAAGAAATGAAAAGCAACGTGTTCAATATTGACTTCAGAATGGCTGCCGAAGAGGAGAAAAAAGTTCGTCATGATGTAATGGCTCATGTTCACACCTTTGCAGTGTGTGCTCCCGCAGCTGCTCCCATCATTCATTTGGGAGCCACGTCCTGCTTCGTTGGGGATAATACGGTAATAGAATAAGACAACATTACTGAGATTTACTTCAATATAATATAAATTAAAATTCATGTACGTAAATTCTTGATAGGATCTAATTACAATTCGAGATGGCTTGGAAATTTTGGTGCCTAAAATAGCCAGATGTATTGACAGGCTGTCAAAATTCGCCAAAGACAACCGTGATGTCCCAACTTTGGGTTTCACTCACATGCAGTATGCAAGCAAATTCTCAGCGACAACTAGTCATATCATGTTACATTAATCGCCATGCATGCATGAATGAAAATAATGTTTCAAAAAATCTGATAGGCCTGCCCAACTCACAACTGTTGGAAAACGGGCGTGTCTCTGGATGCAGGATTTGCTCCTTGACGAAAGAAATCTGACGAGAGCGAAAAGTGATCTGGGATTTCGTGGAGTGAAAGGCACCACCGGAACCCAAGCTTCTTTCCTCCAGTTATTTGAAGGTATCAATCCAGCTGAAACTTTGGAGAAATGTATTGTGGTTTCTTAATTTATCTTTCTATAAACTTGTTTAAATTTTTAAAATTTTTTTTCCTCGTAGGCGATGAAGAGAAGGTTAAACAACTTGATAAACTGGTCACCAAAGCTTGTGGGTTCCCTAAGGCTTACGCTGTCACTGGTCAAACATACAGTAGAAGAGTGGATGTGGATATAGTTTGCGCTTTGGCAGCTTTGGGAGCATCTACACATAAAGTAATAATTTCACAGACTTTCTGAGCGATAAATATATTTGATGCCAAAGAGTCATTTGTTTTTTAAAATTGATTTTTAGATCGCTACTGACATACGGCTACTGGCTCACATGAAAGAGCTCGAGGAACCCTTCGAGAGCACTCAAATTGGATCTTCAGCTATGGCGTACAAGAGAAATCCAATGCGTAGTGAACGTGTAAGCTAAAATTAAATTTGCGTAATCTGACTAAAATGAACTAATTTGCTAATGAATGAAGGGCAAATGGTACTCTCGATATTACAGGTGTGCTCCTTAGCCCGACACCTCATGACGTTGGTAGGAAATGCATTCCAAACGGCAGCAGTGCAATGGATGGAACGCACCTTGGACGACTCTGCAAACAGACGACTAACCTTATCTGAAGCATTTTTAACGGCAGATGCAATTTTGGAAACTCTTCAGAATATCTTTGAAGGATTAGTTGTTTATCCAGAAATCATAAAACGACATATTAGTGCTGAGCTTCCATTCATGGCGACAGAAAACGTTATCATGGCCATGGTCAAGAAAGGAGGTGATCGTCAGGTTTGTGTAAAGATAATGTATTTTTTGCTGATGTGTTAAATATGGGATAATAAATTCTGGGTCTAATTTGCAGGAGTGTCATGAGGAAATTCGAGTGTTGTCTCATCAAGCGGCTGCCGAGGTGAAACAGCGTGGAAAGGATAATGATTTAGTAGATCGCATTAGAAATACAAAGTATTTCGAACCAATCAAAGCGGAATTGGATACTTTGCTTGACCCAGCTACATTTATCGGTCGAGCTCCGAATCAGGTACTTGAATTCATAAGTGATGAAGTGGAACCTATTCTCAAAAAGTACGAAAATCAATTACAAGGTAATGTTGTATTAAACATTTAAAATGGAAGCTCCTTCCTTCCTACAACTAATGTGCCTTTAATTGGAATCAAAATTTTTTAGTAAATACAAATAAAATATTCATTGGAAAAAACTACTGGTTGACGTACTTCCATTCTCATTTTGTCTTGGATTAAATTAAAAAGCATATTGTAGCATTGGGTATAATGTGTAACATTAATTTCGATTGACGCTATACGTGGGAGGGGGCAGGGGGCACCCACAGCTCTACTACAGGCAGAAGCAATTTGCAAACGCGGTGCCTCGATCAATGGTGTCATCAAGATCAGTAAATAAATCAATAAATCCTTCCATTCCGCCACATCGTACAACCATGTCTATAACAAACTGTAAAATAATACTCAACTAAAACCGTTTTTTATTTTTTCTTCTCAATTCATTTCATACGTACACCAGAGTTTAGCTTACAAATGTCGCTATTTGATTTTGCCAATCTAGCTTTCTGGATTACGGCATTAAGAGCTAGTTACAAACAGTTTCCATTTGAGTTCACAATCAGTCAATTGCCAAAGTCATAAATTGCACAATAATCAATGAAGGAACTAGGAATACAAAACATACAATAATTAAATTATAATAATAAGTTATAGATTAGATTAGACACATGGCATATCCAAGAAATCAATCTGATTTGAGATATATAACTCAAACTACTCAACTCAACTACTACTCACTGAACTGTTTGACATTCCGTCAGAATGCTAAAACATATTGCAGTTATAGCCATTCACGAAAAAAAATCACTGACAAAGACGATGACTTTCATTTCATGCAGCTTTCTACAAATCAGGAGATACTAATAATAATTTAATTATTATTTCTTCAAATTGTCAATTCCACCTTGCAGCCTTTTAAGAGGATTTCTTTCCTTTTCCTCCTTTTTCGCCGTGGGATTGTACACTAACAAGGTTTTATAATATTGTTTCAAATTCATAACATCTACAATATCCAACTTGTACTCTTTCGCAATTTGTTCTGGAGGATAGTTGTCCGAATCTTTGGACTGATTAGCAACTATTTCAATTAAGGTACGTAGGCTAGCCTTTCCTTGTGGAACAACTTTAGGATCCTCATAGCCAAATTCCAATTCGTCAGGAGGGGCTCGAGCAACCGGCATTTTTCTTGGTTTGATTTCCGGATTCTCGCCCTGTGAAGTGATGTATACTTGGGACAAATTTTTCAGCATCCGAGGATCTGCTCTGTCAACCTTTAGTTTGGAGGGATCTGAAAAAAAATACATACACGTACATATTAAATACTTAATACCTTTATAAACACGTATATTTAGTTGGGCAAATGTGCTTTATTTTGTAGTGATCAATATACATACCTCTCATAATGTCATCCATAATTTTTTGCATTGACGGGTGGGGTGGTGCAGGGGTGGGCTTCTCCTTTGAAATCACTTTCATCGCCCTTTCTTCCACATTGTAGGTTCTAAGTGGTCTTGAGAAGTGCTTTCTCGCAGCACTTGCGGCGACACCCATGATGACTTTATTTGGCTGTTTAAAAAATATGTCTCACCAGTATCACCAGTATCACTCACCAGTCCGTCCTCCCGCCTCCCACACAATAATGACGGATAGTAGTGGTGATTCTAGCCTTATTAAAAATCTATCAATCCGTATTTGATTTTAATTTCATGTATTTTATTAGCAACTAGCAACATTCACAATTGGCTAAAAACAATTCTTTCAGCAACGAGACTTTCACCTACAACAAGAAGCACGACGGAATACTGCTCGCGCCAGGTCCATGGTGCACACAGCTCCTCAATATCATTGATGTCATCATGAGATCTAACAGCTGTATATACTACGCAACTTCAACGTAAGTACAGACAACAGATCCACGGTACATGGATTTGGAGTGCATGCAAATAGAGTGCTTCGATGAACATGGAATACTTTCTTTGATGAAGAAAATGTTTAATCATGGAGAACTTCTGAATCAGCAGTGGTGCAGTCGGCGCAGTAGTACCATAAACAAACCAATATTAAAAGTTGCAAAGTGATTGATTCAAGCCAATATTCACTTTCGAAGCAATGAAAAATGCAAATTGTTTGTACCTATGTAGAGAGATGACCAAAATGGATTATGATTTCGATCTCATTGATCAATGTTAATTTATTTCAAAATCTGAAAACTTTATGATAATTTTTACTTTACAAATAATATTAAACCATACAAAACCACCTATTGTCGTTCATATATTTGAATATACGGCTCTGTTAATGTCAACATCTGAGGAAGAATTTCCTTTACATGCAAATCTTGGAGCTCATACCATGTCTTGTTAGCCTTGTGAAACATGTGCATTCTCCAAGTTCCACCTTTGTGCTGTCCTTCGTGCACTATATTGGCGATTAGGTCGTAGTATACATTTCCAATACCAAAAGCTTCACCAAAATCGATTGATGTGACTGGAAAGTTGACGATGGTGGGATTCTTCTCAATGAAAAATGTATTTTTTGTGAATCTCCGAATATAAAGTATCAAGTAGGGTGGCAACGACGTAATTTGAAACCGCTTTAGAAAGTTGTCTTTGTAAGTCTTGTATTCCTTTTCTTGTACTGAATTGAATTTGGATAACAAGGTGTACAGGTTTACCTAGAAAATGATATCTTACTGTTACCAATTTTACATTACAGATTATCCACCCACACTCGTACGCAAATATAATTGTCAAAGCAAGTGATTTAAAAGTAAAGTAATAGTAAATATTGCTGTGCTTACCTGCGGAATAATATTTTCCATCAGTTCATTTTTGAAGAGAGGCGTTGGAGGTAAATCGCACGTTAAATAAAGAAACGACGTATCCTCAATTTCTTCATCGCCAGCAACATCATTTTCAATCTTTCTGGTGTAAACCATCATCTTTCCCATAAACGATTTGTTGATAATGGAGCTATTCACTTTCCTAGGCACATAATTTACAAAACAACAGTAAAGCAAGTTATACGGGTTCGGAGCAATTATAATTTTAAAAGTACGCATTAAAATCATATTTCTTACTTTGACCCATTTAGTGCTTTGTGCAAGCTATTCAAAAACCAGCTCAAAAACACAATCGGATCTCCTTGTTCTGTAATTTGAAATTGTTTTTTGGAACAAAGAACCACAGATTGCAACATTTCATGAGGGCTGACGTGAGTCTTAAAATTTCTTGGATTCCACACTTTGCGCATTAGCTCTCCAAAGCGCTGCACCAGCAATAAACTGCAATAAATAGATTTGCACATATTACACATACGAAAGATTAAAGAACTTAAAGATTAATGAGAACAATAAGTGGCATTAACGTCAATACCTTATATCACCTGGCGGTCTCTTAATATCCCTATAATTTTCTTCACGCAAAAAATAATCTCGGAGGGGTTTGACATGGCATAAAGCCTGCAACACAACATTACAGTAATCGTTAGCTTTGATATTGTTTAAGCCGATTACTCCAGGAAGGTACATCGTTCCTTCGATAGCTCGGGATTCCTGATAAAATACACCAAATGAACTTTGCTTATTACATGTCTTATTGTAAAACACGCAATTTTCTTTGCATTTTCATAAAACGTTAACAGAATTTACCCTCGCATTTGCATCCACCTTGTTGATATACGGAGGTGTAAATGTAGGATTTACAACATACTTGATATCGTCTAATGAAGAATCTGTAAATAATGAACACAAATCAAATTATGAAATGGCATACATACAGCATTTCTATACAGCGACACCCCTCCTGCTAGCAAATATGTTTTACTTAAAAGTATTTTATACTGAACTCACCTATAATTTCATAATTATCCGGGAGGCAATAGAATTTCAACGTGTGCAAATTCAAATATACATGATGAAATTCTCCCACACTGTGCATATAAGCATGTGTTGCTGTTCCTCGACCCTAAAAAGGTAATCAATAAAATCCTTTCAAAGTTAACCTCATCAGAAAAAAACACTGGATTCACAGACTACAAAATTTAATTATGCAAAATTCTACCTGAAAATATTTCCCGCATACCAAACAAGCATAAACATTGACCCGGGACAAGGATATGGAACACAACTTCTCAAAATCAAAATCCAGAACAGATCTGTCAATTGTGTCCAAATAGGGACACATTCCTACAATAAACCATCAATGTGACCACTTTAAATAATGAAGTTTAACAAGTGACTATCGTTCATCCATTCATTAGAATCATTACAGTTGACAGTCAGTAAGAAATTATAGCATTTTTTAAAACCCAAACTTACGAGATTTGGACTTGTCGCCGGGCTCCGTTTTAACACTCACTTTGTTCCCATCTTCTTCTTCGCCATCGTCGGCTTCTATTGGCGTCTCCACCACATGCTCCACCTTTAATCGCTTCACTACCGGCTTAGCATCCTTATCTTTAACTGACGACATTTTCTATTTTTATTATCTAAAGACTTGTCTCCTATTATCTCTTTTACGTTTAATAAAACAAGCCAAAAACCCCATTCATTAAATCCCAAAACGCCAACAAAATGCACCACGCACGCCACGGAATGACGGAATACGCAAACTTAATCTATCTAATTGGTAAAAAACAATCACATCCTCAATGCAACAGTTAAAAGCTTAACTGTTAACTGGCTATAATAATATTTTTTTTTGTACAATTATTATTGACGTTCCAAAAGATGAACACGAACACGGTCGGCTCTGTTAGTCAAGCAGAAGAGTAGAGTACACAAAAATACAGCAAAAATCTGACGGCATAAAAAAAGCCAAAAAAAAGTTGAAAACAGAACGTGGAGTTATAAGATGCGGTGTTTACACGCAATCTCTTAATACCCACAACCACAACTCACAAGACGTGTTAACCTATGTACTCCGTCCGAGCATTTTCGTACTTTTTATGCATTTTATATGTAACAATGTAACAATGTCACAAACCAAATAATGTTTTCTAAATCCATGTCACAAACTGTACGTATTTTGGTAAGTCCGAGTAAATGCAATTAACAAAAGTTTATATTATTTTATTTTATGTAATTTTTTATTAAAGGAATATGTATATCAATTTCAAAATGATACAAAGTATTTTCAGTATTAGAGAAATTGGAAACAGGAGTAAATCAAAATCAATCAGATAATTAATTATCAGGTGACAGGAGATCATCAGTGATGCACTGTTTTGGATTTGACATGGTATGGTGGAGTGGATTCACTTTTTACCAGATTTCTTGATACCACCCCCAGTCAATGGCCCCTTTTGAGCAGCCTTGGCTTTCATGGTCTCCAATTGCTTCTGCTCCTCTCGCTTCTTCTGCTTCAGCGCCATGTCGTCCTCGTCCATCTCCCCCTTGTCTTTCTTGGGAGCCTTTAAAGGCTTCTTTTTGCCACCTTCTCGACCAGACATGATGGTTGACTAATCTGGACTGGAAGTCGTCTTCGGTCTAACTGTCTTCGATCTCGAACTCTGCTGACTGACTAACTGTATCTGAGCTGAGGTCAAGCGCAACTTGGACAACAAAAGGACGAACCACCTGGAACGGCTGGAACTTTCAACCTGTTGTGTAAAATCGAAGAGAGCACTTGACTCTTGAAGTCTTGAGACAATCGCCGGATCGACTTTTCTGCACAAAGGAATTAAACCCGCATATGACAATAATAAACACTGCTTTGTGTATAATTTTTGAACATAAAGGTAATATTTTTTAGTGATTGATTACGTTTGGCAAATTATGAGAATTTTGTTTGAGCGTGTTTTTGTCTCCTCTCTTTCTCTCTCAAATTGACGATTATTCACTGACTTTGAAATTGTAATGGAAACGAGAATAAAATCAGTGAAATTCTTCTTATTCTATGACTGTTGACTGTGACTGTTATGAGAGTTAACTGTAGCCGTGGCGTTAGTTGTATGTAGCAAGTAGCTTACCGTTACCATACAAGTATGTACGTACGTACGTGCGAATTTCACAGTTTATGCAATGATGAAACTTCTATGCCATTCAATAACATTTCCTGCTACATTACTGCCACAATGAAGTGACGGTTGACGGTGTTCTTTCATGCGCTATTTGCGAGATCTCACAATCAGAGCTTGCGCTTGGTCATCTTCTGTTCTCCCATTTGGGATTTGGGAAATTTTTATTGAGTTACTACAAACAATTATTGTGTTAGGAAGTTAGCATCGTCACCAAACGCTTTCCTGAAGAATCGCGCACCTGATTTACCTGATGTGATGTACCTTCCACCTTCGCGATCGCGATCGGTTCTTATTGTTTGTCCGAATACGAATGCAAATTATTGCAAATGCAAAGAAATTGTCATTTTGATTGTAAAACGTTGATTTCAAATTTATTTCCTCGTATTCATTTTGCATATTTATTACAGCGCAAAAGTATAAAAGCTAAATTATTATTATTATTATTAGCTACAATAATGCTACAGTGGAGTGACTCGAGCACCGTTTCCATCTAATTTAAAATGATACGTCTTAATAAATCTATCCTCCACTTTGGTATTCCGACCATCCTGCTTAGGTTTATAAAAAACTTTGAGAAATCCCGTTACGTTCGCAGAGAAGCCTGTGCTCAAGGGTGACACTTCCAACAGTACAGAGGGTAACACTTGCGACACCGTTTTGGCAAATCGGCTCTGCTCCACACAGTCCAAAACCCCCGAATCCGGCGACTGAACTAAACTTGTAATTGCAAGGCTGCATTTATTTTCTTCGTCACACCTGATCGAAAGCGCTCTAAGCTTCAACAGCATCTCCAGAACATTTTTTTCACAGTTACTCATCTCGCTCTCCCCGTCAAGGAAATTTGTCACATCTTCAATTATCACAAGGATCCTCTTACTTCCAGCCTGCCTGAAGCTTTGAATGATTTCTTCCCACTGTGAAAACAGGTCGCCAGGATTCCTCCCAAAGGTTATTGAAGCTTCCTCTTGTAATTTCAACCCTTTGTATGCTTCCTTCAAACCATCGACAATAACTAAGGCCCCCTTTTCTGAAAATAAGCATAAAATAATTCTCATTCATCATCATTCACTCATTCAAGTACAACTTCACGACGCTCAAGCCAAATAATTATCAGCAAGTGTGCTATAGTAAATAATAATTATACCCTGGAGCGCAGCGACATTGGTCCCTAATTTACTTCCCACCGACACCCAGTGATGTTTCGAATGTTGAGTGAGGATAAGCAAAGCTCGAGCATCATTGTCTTCCAAGGATGAATACTTGCGGAAGAACTGGGTCAGCATGAAATGCGACAGAAATCCCCCCTCCACCTTTTCCCCCAGTTGGTGAATAACGTTGAGGGAGCCTCCTCCACAAAATAGAGCTTCCTCTGGCAGGCCAACACTTTCAAAAAACTTGTCACACATTATGAATACCTCTTTTAACAGTCTTAACACATGAAGATTGCTGTATTATCATATCATATCATGACATTTGGTTGGTACACATTCAATTGAAAACAATACAAAAATTAGCAACACGTGCTAATATTTTTAAAATGAAAAAATGTGTTATATAATATAATCCATGCCATGCAGGTAGGATAGGATGATGTTGATGTGTGAAAAAGCACAGTATTCAATGTAAAAATGTGAAGTGAATTGAATGTGCTACTCTCTGTGTGTGTGGTCTGGTGCTTGGCGCATCTCTCCTCTCACAATGTCACAATTGCGAGATGAGCTCTCTCTCTGGTCTCGCGGCAAAGTATCCAGCCAAAGTAAAATACTAAAAGCATTCAGCTTCCTATTCGGAATTCGGAATTCTCAATTGTGAAAAGAGGATCTCTGTTTATAATTTTTTGTAAGATAATTTAATAATTAAATTTGTACAATTTACTTGATCGGATGGATCCCATCTCTTAACGTACTTGTTGTTACTTTTTTTACAAACAATTTTTGAAGAATGTAATAATAAAAGTGGTTTGTCACGTGTATTTTTTTTAAAGATAAAGCAATTGATCTTCATTCCGAAAATTTCATTCCCAATCCCAATCATGAATCCGCCGAATCCGGGACATGTGGCGTTTGATTTCTGTGGAAATCACCTAATGCTGACTAAAACTAAAGTGCCTGGTAAGGAGTTATGGATGTTGTGGCTCTAATATTTCTTGTATATTTTATATATTATTGGTTTAAACGAGTGGCATTTTTACGAATTTTGACATTTTTTTTTGTAGAACTGGAGCAGTTAATGTTGACACATTTTGGGGATGAAGCGTTTATGAGAAGTTTTATTGTGTCATCTACTGAGGTTTTTGTACTAGCACAAAAAGAGGTACGTGCATTCCTATTCCCACATTACACAACAAAATTTATTAAGTTAATCACGGGTTTATTATTGTTCTGAGTGAAATGCGTAAGCATGTAGAATGTGTGCAAAGAGCAAGTAAGTTTGTATTTTGTTGTATATGTATGTGAATTTTATGTATTTTTTTATAGTTTAAATCATGCTACCCCGAACCTGTGCCACAGACAACAATTACAGCGCTGAGCCAGATGTACAGAGGATTCATTCTTGAGCTTGTTCAGAACCTGAAAAGTGTTGGTGATCTGGAGACGGCTGGCTTGTATTCCAATTTGGATTTTGTGTGGAATTTTTGTGAAATTATATTTCTTTCTTCAAATCCTGGTGAGTAATTTAGTTGTATTGCACATTTGGAATTTGGAAAATGCATGATGTCTATTGTATTTGATTATATGTAGTACATTTTTTTGCATTTTAGATTTACCGGTGTTGCCGTATCTGATAGACTGGGTTCGGATAAATTTTGACCAATCCAGTAAAATACTGCCTGAAATTCAACAAGAGCTTCCAGATATTGGACAAGAAGCCATTGAAAAGGTATGGGGCCTAATTTATACACATGTGTTCCATGGGAGAACTAGAGAAGCAGCTAGACTTTTGCCCTTGGTCAACCCACGACATGGGAATTCAACGTCGAATGGAAGTGTGATAAGTACATCGTTGAAGAATAAAATTGAGCTGATGACAGAACTTTTGGATAAAAAGCCTCGGTACAACCCCCGAACGGGTTCTTTCACTGACTTTGAAGCAGCATGGTCCACTTGGCGAGAAGAATGTGTAAATAGACTTGAACAAAGAGCCTTTTTTGGGTGTGACCAGTTGACATTTATTTGCCATGTAAGTGAGATTCGATCATTCGATCTGTGAATCTTTCGAGATAAGTCATTTTAGTTTTTTCCTTTCCATGCTGGTGGACTAACCGAAATTCGAAAGTTAATTACTGAATTGTTTTTTGTAAAAAGGTGCTTTGTGGAAACGATGAAGGTTTCAACGAAGCAAAATCTAAAGGACTCACTTGGTATGAATATTTAGTGATGTTGATAAACTATCGGTATCCAGTAATACGCCCGTCGGCTTTAAAAGGTTATGCTAAGAAGGCCGTTAGTGAGTTAGGTGTTTCGGATTCGCTTGAATCGAGAGACATTATACTCTTTCATGCCATGGAGTATGACATTGTTAGTATTTTAAAAGAAATACAAACTGTATGGAATAACTCATGGTTTTCAACACATTTCGTGGATCTCATTTATGCTGGAGGAAAATTTTCAGATATCACTGATGTTCGAATTGATTATAGGTAGGTGAACCGGACTTGAACCTAATTGATTATTGTATAAATGAAATAATGTAGAACTTTGCTTTGCTATGTAGACTATTTTTATACGACTATTTTTAGCTCAGTCAGTCCACTAAGGACACATTTTATCATCGATTATGGAACTTCTCTCATGGAGCACCGCTCTCTGTGGCAAATTGGAGTGCCATATTTTGAAGCTCTTCCAGAGCCGTTAAGAAAGCATTTAATTGGACGATGTATTGAGCGAATTCAGCCAAAAACAGAAATGGAAGTTCAAAAACTGATTCAGGTTGCAGAAAAGCTAAGTTTGGCCGCAGAGTGTAAGTAATAACGCAAATACATAATTAATTTCTTTCTAAATGCAAGATTAAATGCTGACGTCAACCATGCATTTGTAGTGCATGGAATCTGCCGTAAAGTGTGCCTGAGTAAACTGAACAATGGCGAAATGCAGAATGCCCTTCTCTGGGCTATTAAAGCTGGCGATGGTCCGTTAACGACGCATATCGTTGACAAAATCCTGTTTGATGGAGATTGTGAAATAGAGCCATCTTTGCTGGAGTCACTGCGCAGTGCAATCCCATGTTCAGATCGGTTAGTATTCCTCAGTGGATTTTGCGACTTCAGGAAACTAATAGAAAAGAAAGATTACTCGAACGCTGTGGCAAAACTCTGTCAGCTTATCAAAGATGGCTTAATACCACAAAGGTAAATCAATAGACACCAGTAGATATACAGTCCTATCTAATCAATCAACCAACTAACCAATCAATTACGTATGCACAATTTGTGTAAGATTTGTGTATTTCTTTTCCACCAGGATCAACTTTAAAGTGCTACAACAAATCCTGTCATTGTCGGACAAAAATGTGAAGTTCAAGCCTCATGAAACATCAATCTTGATGGAGTTTATACATGTACGAGTAGGAATTCAGAAACTTTCTGCAGGTGACTTTACACGTCTGAACATGATGCTCATTTGTAATCGAGCACATGAAATCCTCACTTTGTTCAACAATAACAAAAAAAGTCTAACTGCTATGGAATGAGCTAGCACGAATTTAAGTTTTGATACGTAATGTGATGCGGTATTACGGAGTTGTTAAACTGCCAATATTATCAAACTGTAATTTGTAATATATATACACGTACATAAATGTAATTCTGGCGTGTACAAAATTTCTTAAAAACGTCAATAACAATACAACTTTATCGGTTAATCAGTATAATAAATACTTCATGATACTTTTATTAAGCTTGCATATTATTTACGCAGACAATATTTACAATATAGTAGTACAAATACAAATGCAACAATAAATACGGACGTGGCGAAGCCGTAGAAAGCAACAATGCTATGCGAATGAAGTAGCAGTACATAACGTTATTGCTTGTGTATCACAAAACGTACGCCGTCACTGTCATATACTTAGGCATAAAGAGTTCAGAGTTCGTCTTTTTCAGACATCAGAGCATCAATGATTGACCTTAGCGTTAAACTCTCTTCGTGAAAGTCCTCATCATCTTGAAATTTTATCAATAACGCTTGGAAGGCTCGTGAGTGTGGCGAAACTTCATCTCTGCAAAAGGTCACACTTGAGCCAACTGCTTCTGCAGTAAGTAGCTGATCCTCTGTGTCAAATCCTCCCAACGCTTTGACACTGTCAGCAAGGACGTCACACCACCCACTATCTTTGAGAGCTTTCTCTAGCACCTTGAACTGATCACATGGGTCTTCTACATTGGCGTAATGGTCTACATGATCTCCGGATGATTTGGTTGTTGAGGGGATGTTCTCATCCCCCTGCCCTGGAGCTGCTCGCCTATTTTCCAGGTCCAACAGGCAGTATTTTCTTTCGGTGAGTAAGTCAGTAACCAAACTCAAGCACCTTTTCCGTGTTTCGAAAGAGAAGGCCACTTTGATTAAAGCAGGAATTCCCCCCTCGTGTATGAACTTTGCTTGGGCATCTGGGTAATTCCTGAGAAGAGATGACAAGGCAAATAGTGCTTTGGTACGCAGCGGTGGGTCAAACGCCAGCAAATGAACAAGGCTTCGTATTGCTCCTGCATCCTTAGCAATCTTCTGGACCACTCCATTGTTTTGTGCCGCCACAGCAAAAACAGCACAGGCGGATTTACGAATTTCCATTTCAGTCGAGTTAAGAGCAGGAATTAAGATTTCTTTCACGGCCATATTCGACTTGAACAGGTCCCGTCCGTTTTCAAACTTGTGGGAAAAGTTCTCCAAGTTTTGAAGAATTTCCACTTTCTCCTCAATTGTTTCCGAAATGCGATACTGCTCCAAAAGAAACTTGAGTAGCCACTCATCTGACGCATGTTTCATTGGATTTTGAAGATCTGGAGATTTGTCTTTCCGAAATATTTTCCCTTGCTCATTCTCTCCGTCACTCAAGCCATCGTGGTCATTTTCCGCTTCTTGGAAATGGGACTGAGCAATTTTTATATGCATATTTCGCTTCTTTTCGGACAGAGGTTTACCGTGGTAGTCTTCCGTGTCGGAGTCGGAACTTGACACTGGCGACGACGCAGGATTATTGTGACTAGAAGTAGGTTTATTATTGCTTTTCTCGACTGGGTGATCAATCACCCCAGACAGTGGCATCATTCCTCCACCCCCTTGAGCATTTACAACTCCCGTATGGGAAATCAATTGAAGGGAAAGCGCTACTGCGATTATCGTTATACACATACAGGACCATATTCCACGTGTTCTCCAGCACGCCATCTTCGTGTCCTCCTAAGCTCGTAATCGAAATTGATTTATCTTGCAAACAGAATTTATAGCCTATATATAAATCCAATTAAATATTGCCAATATTAGACCATTTGGGGATTGGAAATGATTACGATTCTTTACAATATTGTATTGTATCTCTCAGATCTGTACTTTTTGTACAAAACAAATTAATGTTTTTATTACCTGCGTGGTAAAACACTGAGCTCTATTCTGCAAACTTGACCAAAACAGGTGCTACTACAATCAAATTTTCAGAGTAATAATGTACAAAGTTTTCCTTGGGTTCTTCCATTTCATTCAAGCCTCGCTTCCAGCTGATATATATAAGTTACAGGACTACTCTGATTCGGAACTGAAGGAACGACTTATCCTTAGGTTATCCTTATATAAGCTCTCTCTCTCTCTCTACATTCTACGTGTACATGGGTTATCGCAATGGTCAATTAGGGAACACTATCCAATGTTACAGC
The DNA here is from genome assembly GCA_036850665.1 of Dicranocentrus wangi. Classification (NCBI taxonomy): domain Eukaryota; kingdom Metazoa; phylum Arthropoda; class Collembola; order Entomobryomorpha; family Entomobryidae; genus Dicranocentrus; species Dicranocentrus wangi. The sequence goes on along the minus strand of JAANSN010000032.1, from coordinate 108,251 downwards.
AGTGATGAATGAACGAGAACGAGTGAGAAAGTAAACAATGACAAGGAATGACGTGTTGTAAGAAGAAGTTGTAATAATGCAATTTGTAATGTTTCACGCGACATTTGGACTTGGACTTATGGAGGAGATAGAGATGAAGATGAACTTGGAGCCGGCCGGACTTTTTTAATGTTATGTTACGTGTGTCGTCGTGTACATGTACATACATTGTACGTACGTACGTACGTAAAGTAAGAGTACGTAATGGTAACCTGAACCTCTGTTCTGTTTTGTATCACCGAATGAAACCTTACGTGTACCACACACACACACACACACACCTTCCACCGCACCGGCCAAGCGAATAAAAAATGAAATGGCCAAATTGCCTACGTGTGTTGTGAACATAGGAAGAAGAACTTTGAAGAACATCAAAAAGCAACAGCATTGTTTTCGCGTTTTGTTTGTTCCTCTTTCACGCTTTGCATCTGCGTTCTGCATAATATTATCTCTCCAAATTCTGCATTAAATTAAAATTGCAACAAAAAGTTGAATTTGTGAAACTTACTATCTCCCACGAATGAAAGTACTTTTTGATCTACAGTAATATCAGAATGGGTAAAAACTGGGGAAACATAAAATATAAATCTAAGCTGCTGCATGCTAAATGCTATGTGCTCATTTATGCATCGCTTCTCGTGGCTTATCTTAATTTAAGCTTTAACTCATCAATCACATCTTTGCAAACTTTTATTGGAACTAATTTAACAGACTTTTAGCGTTAAATTGTCTGCCGTACTTCTCAACACACCCTCTAACACATGTATACACACACACATGACACATAATAACTATGTGTATGGTGGTCTGTGATCTTTCTTTACTCTGATTGTCGCCTCATGTGCTCAGTGCTCACATCATTCATCATCATCATCGTTCTCAAGATATAGCATAACATTATTAACATTAGGTAAATACAAAAGTCCTTGTATATCAAAGTGTGCTCTGCTCAACCTGTTTTCAATGCAAAAAATGTGAAGCCCAAAAGCATGGAATTGTGTTGTTAAGCAAAACCGACATCAGCTCCATGCTCTCAGAATGAAGTATACATCTGTATACCCATATGACAAAAACTTGAAATACCTACTATTACGGCGATCCACAATCCACATCACATTTTATTTTGCTGTATACAAGAATACGGCAAAAAGTCCTTCATCCATTCACAATTGTCAAAGTTCAATGTGATATATATTTCTGAGTTGTTAATTACTACCATTAGAGGAAAAGCAATAACAGAAAATAATGTCAGTTAGATTGAAAGAGATTTCTAAAGTGTTGGTGGCCAACAGGGGAGAAATTGCCTGTAGAGTTTTTCGAACATGCAAAAAGCTAGGTATTACATATACATTATTACACCTCGCAATATGATATTGATAAATATCACGGTGACGGTGCGGTGACAGCAATTTTAATAATTTTTTATGCTTGCAGGAATACGTACTGTAGGAGTTTTTTCTGAACCGGATAGAAACTCTCAACATGTTCGGATGGCAGACGAAGCGTTTTTTATTGGACCAGCTCAATCAACACTGTCCTATTTAAATCAGGATAAAATTTTTGAGGTATGTCACAAGTGACAAGTTAAAAAATAATGCATTTTGGTTTGTTGGTCTTGGTATTAAATACCTATGTGAATATTGTGAATACATTTCGCGACTTCAATTCTAGGTGGCACAACGTTCTGGAGCTCAAGCAATACATCCTGGATATGGGTTTCTTTCAGAAAACTTTGATTTTGCCAGAAAGTGTGCAGATCAGAATGTCATATTTGTAGGACCACCCGCACAGGCAATATATGACATGGGAATTAAAAGCAAGTCGAAGGAACTGATGACTGCTGCAGGTGTTCCTGTTGTGCCAGGTTATCATGGCCAAGAAGCTGCTTCGAATTTAGAAGCTCTTCAGCAAGAAGCGTTGAAGTAAGTTCGAAAATCCTTTTTGTGTAGACATTATCACGTAGTCTATATACCTAATAATAAAATTACTCAAACTTATTGTAGATTAGGATTCCCTCTGATGATAAAAGCCGTGAAAGGAGGTGGTGGGAAAGGAATGAGAATCGCCAGAAATGCAGAAGAATTTATGAGCCAAGCACAGTCCTGTCAATCAGAGGCGGAGAAAGCATTTGGAGATGGAGCATTGCTCATTGAACGGTAGTACCAACATTAAAAACATTGTCATTAAGTCATTAAGAATGCAATAATAGTCAAATATAAATATAGGTATATTGAGGCGCCACGTCACGTAGAAGTACAAATCTTTGGAGACAATCACGGTAACTGTGTATACCTCTGGGAGCGAGATTGCTCTGTACAACGTCGTCACCAAAAAGTGATTGAAGAAGCGCCCGCCCCGCGTCTCACCCCAGAGACTCGTATAAAAATTGGTACTGCAGCTGTCAACGCAGCAAAAGCAGTAAACTATAGTGGTGCAGGAACTGTCGAATTCATTGTAGAAAATCAAGACTTTTACTTTATGGAAATGAACACAAGGCTTCAAGTAGAACATCCGGTGACTGAAGCCATCACTGGCTTGGATCTTGTTCAATGGCAGCTCCTTGTCGCAATGGGACATGAACTTCCCATTAAAGACCAAAACAAAGTGCCTGGACCATTTGGCCACGCTTTCGAAATGAGAGTTTATGCAGAAGACACAAACGCAGGATTTGTTCCAGCCCCCGGCCTTGTACATGCGCTGCGAACACCTCCAAACTCCAGGGTGGAGTCCGCAGTTGTGGAAGGCGACCAAGTTAGTGTTCACTATGATCCCATGATTGCTAAGGTGGTCGTGTGGGGCGAGGATAGATCAGAAGCTATTAAGAAAGCTGACTTGGCTTTAAGCCAGTTTAATGTCGCCGGAGTTGAGACAAATGTTGACTTTATGAGACGAATCCTGCGATCTAAACCATTCCACAACGATATTGTAACAACAAAGTTTATTGAAGAAAATCGAGAAAGTTTGCTAGGCAAACGAGATCTTTCTTCGGAACACTTGGCGATTGCTACTCTAGCACTAGCAGCTATTCAAGATTATCAAAAGGGGCAGACGCTAGTGAGACGATTCCGACTAAATTCTGACCTCAGCACAAAGCTTTCCCTGAAAGACGGTGACAAGGAGCGTCACATCAATGTTGGACATTTTGTAGGCACTGAAGGTAAGGGAAATAGTTTCTCTGTGGAGGAACTCAGGGATTGTAGGATTGCTCAGGTTGTGCAAAAGGGAAATTTCTATGAAATGGACGTAACCGCGGGAGGAAAGAAGATTAGCATTGCGGCTGCCCTGGGAGGAGGTGATGCTCAAAATATTCTCTCCATTTTCACTCCAGATGAGTCTTTCAGCGTGGAAATTTCCACTTTGGGGCCTTTGGACAGACTGGCTGGAACAGAATCAGGTGCTGCGTCTTCAGGGAGTGTCAAGTCTCCAATGCCTGGTACATTGGAAAAGGTATCTGTAAGTGATGGCGACAGTGTCAAGAAGGGACAACAGTTGGGAACGCTGGTGGCTATGAAGATGGAGGTAGGAACATTGAAGAAAATATACCTAGTATATAATATTTAAAGCTGAATACCTGAATAACTTTGTTTGTTTGTTTTATTTTCATATTTTAGCATGTCATTCGATCCCCCTGTGATGGAACTGTTGAGAAAGTACACCAACAAGCTGGACAGACTGTGGCAAAAGGGTCAAGTCTATTCACTGTCAAACCCTCGGGATCATGAATATACGCATCTACTAACTAAGTGTACTTTCTTTAATAAACAGTTTCCTTTCCTGGTTTGTATAACTGTATTTTTAATCTACTTATGAATTATCCTGAAACATTCGATATGCAAGAAGAATATATACATACGGTACAAATTATTATCTAACAATCTTCTGTATAAATTAATTTAAAATGGGCATTAACTTCCACACAAAGAAAATTGATTGTTTAACCATCAAATGAAATAAAATATATCGGACGCGGAAAAACCGGGCACGTCTTATCATAACCACAAGCACATGTTAATTTCGATTAACTAACTACTAAACACTTAACCTACTTTGATTTGGTTTGGCAGAGACTCAGACTCAGGCGTGACTTTTGTAGATGACGCTTCCTTCTTTGCAGCTGCTTGTTTTGGCTTGGCAAGCAACTTTTCATGTTTACGTTGACATAACCTGTGAATGTGCAGAACGTTAAAAAACAATATCCTAATTAACAATTTCACAATAATTGCAAATATGCAATAATAACTAGTAACAAGTCACGTATGAAAATACAACTTCAACAACAAACACTTACAATATGTGGTTTCCTCGGCCAGGTACAGGGTTGCTTGGAAGTTTGCAGTAGGGGCAAATCATACTTTTCATATCGTCCCCATGCATTTTTTTCATGTGAGTCTGCCTCATAGGACCTGTTCGAAACCGTTCGGGGCAGTAAAAGCATTTAAACTGAGGTCCATCCCTATGCCTTTCCTTCATATGTCTACTCAATACACCGCGCGATGAATACCTCTTCTGACATATATGGCATTCAACGGCATGGCGTTTAGGTTCATTTGAGGAAGCGCCCGAACCCTCCGCATTCTCCTTTGTACGATTATTTTCACCGAGTTTTCCTTTTCCTTTTCTCTTCAGAGTTTTTAACTTCTTTCGGGGTTTGCGTTGCAAAGAATGTTTCTGCTCAGTTGACTTGGGAGGACGACCCCGCCTACGTGAAGGGACCTTACTGGTTTGCTTAGGATTAACAGTGTTTACACCACTTGAAGAAGATTGATTCTCAACGGATTGTCCAGTTTTGAATACTTCTGCAGCAGGGGATGAAGGAAACCGAAGGGGATGATCTGGATGCTTATCATTCAAGTTATCCTTTGCTGTAAGATGCATATTAACTGCTCCTAGTGGAAGAAGTGGTACTGGTTGCCCGACAATAAATTCATCATCTTTGCCGTTAATCAAAGCATCACCAGTGGACAATTGCGATTCTTTAGCATTAACATTAACGTGTGTACTTGGTGAGATCACACCTAAAATATATATCAAGCAATAAATTGGTAAGTGTGCTCCGGGTCAGTTATATTAAACATTTAATATTTTAAAGCGTTTTACTGTAAACTTGACTGATGATGATAGGATCCTCTGCATCTGCAGCAACTTCGTCATCGAATTGCACGTCTACCTCAACTTCTGCATCACTATCATTCTTATCGTTTTCTGTAAGCAAGCATACATATATTTACGTGTAGTATGCAAAATGAATAGGTGAATTCGCGATTATTATTAAATTTTATTGTGCCTACTAGGCTACTACATAATTTAAAACATTTAGCCACCCACCTGTCATTGCTTCCTGTTTTGTACTAGGCTTGTACACTGGAAAGTTACAAAGCACCGATGACGCCGTAATAGCTGGTCTAGTTTCTGTTCCCATTCTCATACGCTCAAATACAGCTACCAGTTTGCTAAAACTTCCAGAATCCCGAAAGTATGTCATTTCTATGAAAAACAAACGGACAAACTGTTTAGAATGTTAATATCAATGACTGAATATGGTACGTGCAAAGTTGTTTTCTGTGCGTTTTACATTTTTATTCATGTCATATATCGGCAATTATGCCTCGCTTCCTCCATCTACATACAACACTGTGTTCACATTGGAGTTATTCCTACAACCGGTTGGACGATTCTCCCGGTCGTAGGAATAACTCCAATGTGAACACAGTGTTGTCTTCTGATTCCGGAAGACTCACATAATCTCCAATTATTCTATGCTAAAATGTAATGTTCAAAAACAACATCAATATAGTAATAATACCTCCAATTTCCTCCTCAATATACTCCTGCAACAAAACTAGTGCTTCGGTGACAGTTTCAAGAGCATTGCGGAGTTGCCCCACCTCAGCCCGCAGCGAACTAACTTCTTCATTCATGTCCAGCTTTAACGAAACCAAAACTTCATATGATGAGATAATAATAATAATAATGTAATAGTGCAGTCTTCAAGCTGATGATGGCGAAGCTGGTAATACAACTACATACAATCAAAAATAGTTAATTAAACCAAAAAATTACCCAAATAATAAAAATATTTCATACTGTCTACGTGACATACCTAAATAAAACCTTGCGCGTAGAGCTAAATAATATATCATCCGTCACTGCAAATAAGTATAGTGCAACCAGAGAGTTGACGTCGACTTAAAAACTAAGTATGCTCAAAATCCAAGCTCAACTTAAACAAGCAAATTCACCGTGTTGCAAAAACGATATTTATAATATACAAAAAAGACGGCAGCGGAGCCTGTTGCAAATGCAGAATGCAGACTCGGCTCGGCACCTTTTGCGATCGGATGGACAAGAGAGCACAGAATGCTGAAGGCATAGGCACAGGCAGGAGGAGTAAGTCGTAGGCTTTCTGATTCATCATGGAATGAATGATTTGATTATTACTTACGATGCGATCGCAATGCATGCCTTTTTTTGTCTTTGACATAATAAATGCTCTACTCACTCTCACTCTACACAATTTCCATACAAGCAACTTTGACTTATACTTCTACAACTTCTACTACTGCAATTGTGGCATATTACCAATATCAATTACCATATCATAACCATATGACTATTTTACATATATTTCGTTACATCAAATAGACAAACAGCATCATATCATAATAATAGTAGTGTGTATGTATATGCAACAAATTTAACAACTCGATCGGATCGCACTATCTGCAGCAGACTGCATTAAAGTCGCGTCGCAATCCTACCTAAACTAAACCCTAACCCAAATCACCTAAATGTCTAAAATATTATGCCTTGCCTTGGTGAAATGTGATGATGATAATAGTTCGGCTTCTTCTCTAAAAGGCACGAACGAACTGTTTTTACAAAAATCCATATGTAGTCAATGAATCTAGTAGTATCTGTCTAGAGTTTACTTACCTACATTGCAGCTTGCAACATGCAATAATATCCAAGCCTTAAATACACCTGCTTTGTTACACGGCACGGGCTGCTGGCTGCTACTATAATATAACCCTAATTGTATAGCTATAGCTGGGTATAAAATATTGTGAGTTTCTGAGAATTTCGTACTTCAGCACACACTAGGGAAAGCATACAGGGAAAAGTGTCGCTATTCAACTTACAATTAATTAGTATAACAACTAAAATAATTGTATTTGGAAATGTAAAAAAATCTTCAATAGGATACCGGCAACCTCGCGGCTACGGCTACATCGAGGCAAGCATTTATATATGTATATCTCGTGGTTTATGAATTAAACGTTGCTTCGTCTTTTGACTTTTTTAAGACATTGACATTAATAATTCATAAAGATCTTCGCAAATACAATTACAGAAATAAAAACATCCAAAAAAGAGGACCAGGATAAAAAAGCATGCCTTTTTGTCGGAGAGGAGAAATGTGTATATGCACAATATGCACATGCGGTTTGTCCATCACATTACATTTCATTGAAGCATGAAAGCATGATGCTACCTATGATGCATGGCTAGTTAGACTTTACGTCATGATTTGAATCTGGCGATCATAAAAAATAATTGAGCCAGTTAACAACACTCCGGACTGATCAGAGAACACGGGAATATGACGCAAATTTAATTGTCTGACTGAACTAAGTACACATATTTACAGCTCGCATCGCACATACGAAGTACATGGTACATGAAGTACATGGGTATTTTTTTACCGATTTTGTCTTTAGATTTGCTCTTGCATTGCAATATTATGCACATTATGTATACGTGAGCCCCGTAACAGAAGCGCGACAAGCTTTTAGGGAAGTAACATTGGGTAATGGTAATACCTAGCAAATAGCAATATGTATCACCAAATCATCATCATAATATCCCCTGCTTTTACCCACAGTCACATGCATTGCATGTGTGTATAAAAAGTAATAATATCCAAATACTATTCCATTATATTATGTACTTTTAATTAGGATTATTCCTCCGGAAATACAACAAAAAAGGTTGAAGGTATATGTAACATATTATTATTATAACTCAATAATATCTCTCCACCTTCACGATATTCACGATTGTTGGATGATTTCACTTACTACAGTGTACTACCTACGTTGTTGATCTAGCCTCTAACGAAGGTCATCATCACATCATACAACTACAATGAGCCCCTTAACGGATTTTGACGCCCCAACCGGCGGAAGTGCTAGTAGCTTCTTTCCCGGAAACTCCTCTTCAGGGTCTGGAGGTGGTGGTCTGGATGCGACTGGTGCAGGTGCTAATGCAGAGCTGCAGGAATTTATACAAATGGAACAGCAGAAACAACAGTTGAGAGCAACGGTACGGGTGGTAGTAGGGAAACTAATTTTTGTAGTTTTTGGTTGGACATGATAATAATGGATAGATGGATAGTTTGAGTTGAGACGATCAAGTTTAAAATCATGTTGAATGTGGGATTTATTAATCAATTTTAGATCCAGAATTTAACGGATACGTGCTGGGAAAAGTGCATAGGGAACCCGGGCTCAAGACTGGATTCAAAGACGGAAGCTTGCTTAGAGAATTGTGTACATCGGTTTTTTGACGTAACTGTAATGATTGCTAATAGGTTTGCGCAGGCACTTCAGCGTCAGGGAGGTATGTAAGTCAGACTGAACGTGTGCCTGCCAACCGCCAGCTTCCGGTTCCGAGTGTTCGTTTTCCAAAAAGTTAGTAATAGATTAATAAATACAAAATAATACAATATCAGTCAGTAGCCATTTAAAAAATATATGATATATGTATTGTTTGTATGTAAAGATTGAGTATTACTGGATTTTTACATTTGACATTTAATTAGTTACTGTTNTAAATACAAAATAATACAATATCAGTCAGTAGCCATTTAAAAAATATATGATATATGTATTGTTTGTATGTAAAGATTGAGTATTACTGGATTTTTACATTTGACATTTAATTAGTTACTGTTACAAAAATTTGTATAATTTTGTGTTGCTTTATACATGTCTATACAATTTAGTTCGAGTCCGAATAAACAAGTTAAAATACTTAATTTCGGATATATGAAATCATTAATAATAATAATAATAATAAAGAACAAAATCAGCGCCCTCGTCTGAGGTCATTATGCTGATTGTATTGTATAGTCAGTTGTCAGCTTAATCGAAATCATTATGAAATCATTTTGTAGCAAGTAGCACTAAGTAAAGTACCAACTTGGTTTTGGTACCCAAATCCAATGATGCAAGGATGTAAAAACGCCAGAATTACTTTGGTATATAACATTTTTCTATTTTTATTGGTGTATACCCACAGCTACAAACAATCATTTCTTAGCAAAGGGTTTTTAAACTAGGATTGCATATAATGTCCAGTCTACCACCCATACTATCTAGGTTTGGTCAGTATCACTGAATAAACTCAAAATTGATCCTCCGAACAAATATTTGATATATAAGCAACCATATGGAGGAGTCAGTTTTATAAATGTCGAAAATAAATCTCAAATCGATAAAATGCAATATGTGATAGTTGTAAGTGTTTTTAAATTACAAAAAAAAAATTAAATGGAATTATGGAATGCACTTTCACATCATTCAATGGTAAAATACAATTATAACATCAACTCTTTCATCTTTAAAATTCTAAATATTGATAAACACGGTTACATATTTTACTTAATTTTAAAGGTTTTGTGACATTATTAAAACATTGTAGGTTCTTCTTGATTATTTAACGCTACACAGCATTTTTACGTTGCCGTTTTAACTATTTGAATACTGCAACTGAACTCGATCGATAAGGTTCTCTTAGGCCAGATTTTTAGCTGAGAGTTGAGAAACGAGTAAGGGTTATATTTTACTTTACATGAACCGGTTTTATCACGAAATCTCAGTGATTAAATAGCAGATCTTTAAACAAATACTCTTTTTGATCGTGCAAAAAGTAATGAGTAATGGAGAGAATAATCATACACTCTACTCACCCAGTCGCCCATACCACACCACTACATTATTTAAAAAGCTACCTTCGCGTTGTCTTTACATTTTTTCATTTTCTCCTACAAGCCCAGTTTCCTTATACGCACGCTTTAATTAATGTTGCAAGTTGAAGACAACGATATTAATTTATATGGATTTACGATGCACTCATACAATATTCTCCGCTAACGCATTTGTTAAAAACATGTTCCTGTCTAATAAATACTACGGTAGGTAGGGCTATTTGCGTAAAGCATGGTTATCTTATCGCCTTTCATCCTCAAGTTATTACGGGAGAAAGCTACTAAGGTATCCATAAATATATATTTATCAAAGAGTGGGCTTCCCACAATGATCTAATTTCATTTTTAAAAAATGGTAATGCCGGTGGTGGAGTTGAAAAGTATACATGTACATTTACACTATATACTTACGAGTTCTTACATAATTTTTTATTAGAATGATTGAACATTATTGTTGCTTCATGGGTGGCAACGGAGGCGTTTGCTTTAGCTGGAGAATAATGGAACGCATTCGTGAGATATCCTTTTGATGCTTGCTTCCCTTTGGACTGAAATCACAGAGTTTTGCTATGCGTTCCCACTCCGTGCCGGGTTCCATCGGGTCAGTGTCAGCAACCAACTCCTTTTCTGCACTCCTAAATAAAACACACCAACAAAATCATCCTAGTAAGAATAGGAAGTATACTAACACCTTCTTCAAATCGTTGGGCTGGGCTTACTACAATTTGCACAATCCAAATCCAACGTATATTATACAGCAAATACACACAAAACTTAAAACCGATATTTATAGTCCAACCAAAATGCCCTATACACAATACAACACACAATAACCAAATCACCATATCAGGCTCATGCAATGCAACACATGCCCTTGATATTGTCAGATTTTATGGGATGAGATGAGGAAGCTATAGTCTACAGTTAATGTCCTATGCAGGCACCTTCATACGGTCAGGCAACGGCAATGTGACACCACCACCACCAAGCAGCCAAAAAAGCCAAGCAAAATTCATTTATGCTTACACTTACTTCTCTCACAACTACTACGCACTGTTAAATAGGAAGGCTTATTTATAAGTTGTATGCTATTTGCATGGTATATTATGTTGTATAATTAATGTAATTATTGTTAGTTTGTGATTTGAGTTAGTCATGCGCATGTGAAAGTCCAACTACTCAACTAAGCAAAATTTTGAAGTGCTCTCCTTGCATTTCCATTGAATTCATTTTGTGAAAACTATTTGCCAACAAGCTTAATATAAATACTACACTAATATTAGGTATCGATGTATGATCAGTATTCTATCGCTATACGTTTTATCACAACACAGTTAATTAATCCAAAACAAAAATTAACTTTCAACGAGTCTAAGTAATGGATAATCATATAAGTAAGTTTTAAATTAAAACAAAAAAAATGTCTACTACTTTCTAAATGTATTATCCCAAATATGTAGGTGCTTCACTCATCTAAAAAAACATACAATTTGCCCGTTCTACAAAAATCTTGGTTTCGCTGCTGCTTACTTGGATGCTTCCCTGATTTTTTGGACATTTTTCACACGTTCATAATATCATCAGAGGAAAGCATGAAAATAAAGATGAGGTCAAAGAGTTAGTTCTTTAGATAATTTATAGTATAGAGAAGACAAGTTATTACCAGACTGTTGGCTCAAAGGCTTTAATAACACCATTCAGACCGATCCATTCACGTATTTACACTTTTAACTTTAATAAATTCAGCATATAATCCATACCATAAAACAAACCTTTTTCGAAATTGCTTTTAGATTCAGATTCAGACACAGAACTCGCATTCAAATGTAATAACAAAGAACGCAAATTGTCCTAAAAACGTTTTCCTGCGAAGTTGCTATCATGCACATTTAAGTTTCAAGATGAAGTGACTATTGTTAGGGAAAAATATATACTTTCCCGTCAACTATTTACAAATTAATGTACAGTCATCATAATCAGTGTAAAAGCCTTATTCACTGTTACCTGTTTGCCTTGCGATTGTTTGCAATCTGTTCCTCATGACTTTTGTACCATTCCTCGAGCTCTTTCTTGGCAGCTTCTCGTAACTCATCTTTCTTCCCCTCCTCCTCTACATCTGTAAGAATGATGGAATGGGGTCATGATTTACTCGAATTTATTTTGAGAGGCAGTACTCGGTAGAAAAGTAGAAAGTTATATTATGTTACCTTTAACTTCCAATCTTTGCTTTTGCTCCTCTCTCCAAATCCGTATTTTCTCCGGTTCTTCCCTAGGAACGCCCATATTCTGCACTGACGGAGAAACAGATCTTGGTCTGGATGAATCCTGAGAAGGGGAAGCTGCCCTGTCAGAAGAGTGACCATTTGTTACAACGTTCACGACTGCAGGAGGAATGTCATCTTCTAGCCCTGCCAAGTTGCTCTGTTCCCTTGCTAAAAACTCGGCTGCAGGGTCATCTCCCTCCACCCCACCACTTCCGTTTGTTGGTCCTCCCCCATTGGCTCCAAATGAGTCGTCAAAATCTGCCATTTTCCTTGTTAATACTCCTTGTTAATTCGAAATTAGAGCAATCCGTGGGATGGATCTAACTGTCGAGAATTTTCGAAGGGATTAAGCACACCTTGTTTTTTTGCGTTTGCTTTGGTTTGTTCGATATAATTCAATGCATTTTTAACCATCAATATTATACCTGTGTCAATATCTATTGCGGTAGGATTATTGGTTGCCTCCTCTTTGATTAATCTGATGCAGATTGGAGTAAATTGAATCTGTGTGCACAGGGGCTTTGCTCTGACTTTGTACTTAGAATTATATGACGGATGAGCGGATGTTATTACTATTACTGTAAGGTAGTATCCCTACAAAACAGTCTGTATTGTCTACAAAGCAATGTGGTATTTTAACATGTAGGTACTAAAGGCATTTGCACAAACGCACAGGAGTTCTTTTTTATATACGAACACATACTCTTTTCCCATTCATAATAGGAGAGGAGATCCTCCCTAAAGTGCTCGGTTTGGACAGCCGTATAGTGTCTATGGCTTAGTATTTGTAAGATGTGAGTATGGTACCAGAAAACATGTGCGTATACATTTTCACCACCTATAAGAAGTATCTATCTGTATCGATATGTACATACTGTCTATACATAAAACTTTGCGTAATATACGTTTTTGTTTGGACAGTTGTGCATAGTCCTGTGCATATGAATGACGCATACTCAAGCTTCAAGCCATGTTATATTATACTGTGAGTGAACTGAATCCCAAAAGACCATAAGTCGGTATGCAGTGAAACGATAGAGCAAAAGAAACTTCCTTTTAAGCTGACAAGAACAAATTCATGATTTATGCCTGCCTGGCCAATGATCCTGACTATCACACTGCTTAACTATTAAAATGATCACGCAATACTGCTAAAAGCTATTTGTCATTTGTCAGGGCCAAGTACCCGGCGATCATATACCTACATAATACATAATAATGATACTTTACTATATACCAATACCACACAAAAACAAAGATAAACTGGACATGGATAACATGGCTTGATCATGTAGATATGCAAGTTTAAAAATCTACCAACTTATATTTAAAAACATGCATCTGCATTCTGCATAATATCTGCATCGACACGACCTATATAAAAACACAAAAAGTTACAGCACAACCGTGTGGTTATGTGGGATGAAGCTATATAGTGCCTAATTATTAGATACTGATTCTAATTGTAAGACAGATATTTGGTTCGAGTCTAGTTTTGGTTCTTGACTTTCAATTTCAAAGTAAAAGCATATATACAATCTTCAAACATTATCATTTTCAAAATCGGTCATGGTATGCATATGTAAAACCTAATTAATTAAAGGCGTACTTGTGCAAACAAGAAATCTATGAGTTCCATGAAGCATGAAGGTGATGGATGTGGACACGTTCGGTGGATATAATCACATTCATCCATTTAGATTTGCAATCGGATCATGCGCATAGGTATTCAAAAAAAAATCTAAAAATAAACCGCAATTTTATGAGGTTTGACAAATCAGTTAAACAAAGGCCTTGGAAATGGGTTTATTCCGTATGTTATAGAATCCATTAATATTTTTGAAGATTAGTCAGTCAGTCTGGGAAAATCTAGTTGTAATTAATCTTGTGTTACTTGAAGACCACAGGGAATCCCGTACTACGGTACTTGTATTAGTCGTATTTCAAGCTAAATCCCCACGTTCTGCTGTCCCTTTTGGTTTTGATTTAAATGGAAAATTCGCTTTCATACCTAGATATGAATTAGAATAAATCAAATTTTAGAGAATGGAATTCAATAAAGGATTCACGCTTATGGAATAAGTTATTTGTGGACTGAGAATGTATGTTACATTATACATAGCGAATCTTAAGCTTGCGTGTCAAAGTGAAAAGTGTATCTTCCATCCATCAGCAAGACATAGCAATAATAGGAACTACTGTACGGATTCGAGTTTCACATTGAACAATGACACCCGTGTAGTTGGATGAGTATATGAGTAAGAGAAGTGAACGGACGCACACAAATTTTCAAAATTAGTATAAATACAAACATTAGTATATATATAGATTTTTGTTTCTACTACGTTAGTTTTAGCCTTTGGTGGGGTATATGCAACGATTTGAGCTAAAAAGAAATCTGGTTGGCACGTTCGCCTTTAAAGTTATGTAATTGAATTTCGTATCATGTAATTAGTTCAAGATTGGCATCCAATCTTATCCTTATCGTTGACGCTGTTTTACCTCCCACTCATGATTATCACGTTAAAAGTAATTATTACAAGGAAACTGTCGCAGAGTTACTAGCGTCAACAAGGATGTGTAAAATGGGGACAGTAGCACTGTGCAAACGAAGATACCTATAGACATTATAGCATCAAAATGCACATATACTTAATACTCATACCTTCACCAGTACGAGGTTAGGATAGGTTATGTACGAGGGTAAATTACAAAATCATATCTAAACCATTCGCATTCAATTAGTCCCGACTCCAAATTTTCATATGGTGAGCACCTGACGACATTTCTACCGTAGCATCCGTCCAAATCATTAAAACAACTATTGCGTAAATAATTTCGTTGTACGTACACCCAATTTGTTTGTTTCACGGAATATGACACTTGGCAATATAATATGCTCACCTTCCTTTTGATTAATTTAGGGAGAGCTTAAAATTGAATGCCAGATGAAATCAATGGGTTTTCGTTCAAATATCATGTTGATGTCCTTCAGATTCCATTTTTCAGTCTATAGAAATTATTGGCACTATTACAGATCGACGACGACTATAGTGCGGATCAAACCGACAAATGCTGAAGGAACCTATTGAGAAGCATAAATAGACAAGATCGTTGAACAACGTACTTCAAATGCCATGGTCGTAATCTCCAGGGGTCAACCCTAGAGCGAGACGCTCACCAGACATTTATAAACATTTGGGACTTTCAGATGACTGTGTACGTCTTCAAGTATTAGTTTGCGGTTCTAATTCGATTTCCTGTCTTGATTTGTTGGAAATTCGACGTGGTATAACTGTTACCGACATAATATACTATTGTGTTACTATTGTACTGTGTTAAAAATGCGTTGTCTCAACTTGCCCTTGCTGTACCATTTCAAAGGCCAGCATCAAAACATGGTCGAGCTGGGCGTGGAGAATTATCTAGTGCATATGATACATGACTAACATGACACCTGCACCCACTGGCATATTATGAATATTATTATGATACATATATCCAACCGACTGATACGATATTAGTAACAAGTAACAGACTAATAAACTAGAACAGACGCGAGTTTTATTTCTCTTAAACTTACGGCGAGGACCTAGTCACAAAGTATTTTTGATGGAGACCGTGAAATTTTCTGTAATGCTTCTGCAAACAGGGAATCGCTATATATGTAATTAAGAACATTTAAATTATTGAAACGAGGCTGTAGCCACACGCTGGTTATCACGCACGCTTTCCACAATGCAAGGATGACAAAAATTAAAAATTGGAAGTGCAGGATTTCGTGAAGTTGGCATTCTATTTCGAGACCTGAACACTTGCGAATATTACGAATATGGAATGAGCAAATTCAATATAAAAAATGTACAAGTATGTACACCATCATGTGTCATGCAAAATTTATTAGATGGAACTGAATACATATCGTGGTTCGTCGTGGGATCAGGCAAGTGCCTATATAATCAACCGCTTTTTCGAAAACGTCCAGTTTCTTCGCTGAACTCCGTTAGTGGTGGTCTGAGGTGGAAAACGCTCTGAAGTCTGCGTTTGGTGTGTTGTGTCGCGTAACTCGCAAGGGGATTAAAAACCATATTTTTTTCAGAAATGAGCTCCGCAATCCATTCCGTTGTAGACAAGGTAAGATTTCATTTTTTATTGCTATCTGTGAAAGTGCGAGCATATAAAATCGGGGTTTTTTTCAGTCTGCTTACATACGCACAGGGTTTTATTGGCAGAGAAAATGGATTTTTGGTGAAAACCATTTCGATACCTACAGATTAGCCGATTAAAGAGAGCATTATTCCGTTGATTTGCTGGGATTTTATCATCTCCTATGTATATATTCCCACTAATTAGTGTACTCTGAAGCGACTTACTGCTTGTTTTGGACTTGGGACCAGATTTCCGTCGCACCTTATCAAAGGAAAGGAAAATGAATACCGTTGTCAAAGTTTGGTCGCCGCGTCAAGATGCGCTCGTGCACGGTTATTATTCTGTGTGTTCGTTCCCATACATAGGTATAATATTGCATGCGGGACAAATTAGTTAAAAAATGAAGCAATTACCTGTACGTAGCCGAATTGAGCAATTAAGTGCATTTCATAGTACATGGTAGTGTAATGTACATCAAACATGTGGCAATGCTCGCGGATTCCAAAGGGTACGCCGCGCGTCTGGGTCTGCTTTTGCCTTTTGGTACAGCGTATGAAAAGATGATTAATGTATTTTCCTCTTCCATGTCCCATGTCCAATATCCTTTGATACTGATATTTGTGGATCGGTTCCAAAATCCGAATAAGTGATGCATGATGCATGTCATGCTAAATAAAGTTTATATGACCATGAGTACTATGACCGTCCTGTCCCCGGATTATGTTGAGGGAAAATGCGATTCCGAATGTTCTCTGTTTCTCGGAGTATTTAATGGGAATGTGTAGCTATTTCCCAAACAGGTGCAATGCACATTTTTCTTGAGTTATGCATATATCTGTTGTTGTCCTTCATGGCTCTGTGACCAAATCAATTTGGAGTCTGAAAAGAGACATATGCCAAGCCACAATGCCACACTAGGGAGTACAAGATCTTTTGAAGCCAAATAGGACAAAAGGTTGAAAAGGTCGGGTAAACATGTTTTTTACATTACATATGTTAATGACTTCCAACTAACTATGATTTTCTAGGATGACTGGATAAGTCAGCTGAAAGGAGCGGGTACAAAACTCGTCATAGTGTACTTCTATGCGACTTGGGCGGAGTAAGGCATGCTAAATTATATATATATGCTCTAAAACGAAACTTTTCAACGTAAAAGCAATAATGATTTGAAGTTGTTTTTTTATCATTCTTTAGACCTTGCCAGATGGCATATCCGAAGTTGGAGACGATAGTTAACCAAACGAACAGTGACGATGTGTTATTCCTCAAAGTTGATGTGGACGAATGCGGTGATTTAGCGAGGTAATAAGCTATGTCATAATTGGCTTAACTCGTTTTCTCCGACGAAAGCTTTGCTAAAAACTTTTGCCTTGGTTTTTATAGTGACTACTTGATTGATACTTTGCCCACTATGATAGTCATGAAAAATGCGAAAAAGGTATGATGCAACAAGATATAATTACTAGCATCCCTACACGTGTTTACAATTCGCAATGAGGATATACCCATACATAATTGCAACAATTATTCTCCAGGTTGGCGAATGTCACGTAGAGACTCTCAAGGATATTATTGAGAAGCATATACATCCAGAAGTCCTATGTGAGTTTTCGTGGTGAAGCCAGTGGGAACACTGATTCTTTCTCCTTTCCATCTCGAGCATTAGTTAAGAGTAAAACAATTATTGAGCAACCCAATATCCACTCGTCGTCACCAAACGTTGCGTTACGTACCTACCTCTCGCCTGTCGCCATATCCGTTTAAATACTACTATAATATGTAAATGTGTGTACATTAATTTTCAGCCTTGTATTATTATGAGTAAATGTAACGAGAACTTTCGCCTTTGCACGTATTTCATAGATGCGTAGCTTACAATTAGGGATACTTAGGCAAGTTTGAAAGTATCATGTGGATGAGTTTATGAGATTCAGAGCTTTAAATGATTTTACAAAAATGTAATAAATGATGCATCTATACAGTTGCACAATAATGCACCATGCTGCTGCGACAAAGAACTCATTTTTTGCATAATTTTATTTGAAATAATATATTTAATTGTAAGTATTCGCATATATGTAAGAGACAGTCTTGTGAGTTGTACAAATGATAAAATGGGTAAAATAATCTAATTATCAAAGCGCGTCAGTTTATAATTGTCCCTGTAAAGTTACGCAATTTCCTCTTGTTGTGGATTGAATACATCATTCTGATCCCGACCCTTGCAAATAGAAGTGGGTTTTATCTCAACCGTAGACTGCACATTGTCTTGAAGTGATAAACCCGCAGTTTCAGGAAGCAGGAGAGAAAGAACCGATCCGAGTACGCTGAGAATGCTAAATGTTACAAAGGGTAGTGGCTTCCACCCTATATAGAAAGCAATTGGAAAGTCAACGACATAATAAGTATCATTTCATTTTCATGTACAATATACCAGATGAATTTTGACTCTTACATAACGACCCAAGAAGGACGATTTGCGGAGAGATAATTCCTCCAACGCCAGCCGCAACCCCAGTAATCCCATAGCCCATCGTGCGAACCGGTGTAGGAAAGGATTCTCCGGTTAGTAACCGAGCTGCAGATCTAGCTGCAGCAACGCCCAACTTTCCAGCAAAACAAAGGATTACAATTGACACAGCTGAAAGCTGCAGAGTGACATGCGACATTGCTAAACTGACGAGGAAAGCTGCGCCAATGATCATAAAGAGGATTAACGTCTTACGCCTTCCAATCCTAGGGGTTAAAGTTTGACCTTTAATACATAAGTTGTATGGAACATCATATGAGTTCTAGTGACATTCAATTATTTTAAGTACCTATTGCAAAGGAGCAATGACGTTGGATACCCAATGGCATCGGATAATCCCATTAAAGCCATATTCAAATGTGTATTTCCATCTAAATTCTTAATGTTGTAACTGATCCCAAAATAAACTAGCGCCCATGAGCACCAAATCCCCATGAGAAGAAGAGTTTTCCTTCGAAGACTAGCATTTTTGAAAAATTCGGCATATGAATATCGCCTTGTGCTGTCCTCTTGGAGGGATGCCTCTTCCAAGGCGATCTTTTCTAGGAGTTCTTCTGTCACCTGGATTTCCTCCTTGGAGGACTTGTTTACATATTGAATACCATTTAGAACTTTTGCTGCTTCAACCACTCTCTGGTTTCTCAATAACCATCTGGGACTCTCGGGAAGGAAAGGGACGGTAATGAACACGAAAATAAATGGAAGTGCTGTGATCCACGCTAGGGTTCTCCATGCAGTGAAATAATGTGCTAAAACAGCCAACATCATAATACCTTCCCCCCAGGGTCCCACCCCTCCTGTTAGCATCCTATGTTTTGGGGTAAGAAACTCCATCGGGTAAATTGTAGACAATCCCATAAATCCCGAAATCCCAGCCCCGCACAAGAACCTCGCGATTCCGTACAGGATTGGATTAGGGGCAATGGAAGACATCAGTTGACCCACTGCCATTAGGAAACAAACCCCCAAGTAGACTCGCTTTCGGCCATACCAGTCGGAAATTTGAGACGCTGTTAGGGATCCAATTAGCATGCCCAACATTTGAATACTTGTCACGAAATCAGAAACCCAGGATGAGCCACATATTAAACTCCACTGTAATTTGAAAATTATCGAAACTTAATTATTATGTCTGTAGAGAAAAGAACAGAAAAGTGGTATTGAATGGTTGTTGGAGGTGTACCTCTGAAACTATAGAACTAAGTGGAGAAATCAACTGTCCGTGACAGTTACAAGCCTCCTGAGATGATAACCAAATACTTGAAGAAGTATTGTTTTCTGTAACACATTGCCACGAATCTGGGGACCTTCCTGCAAGTTTTTTACACGACAATATAAGGAAACTTGTTCCATAATGTTGTTACCAATTAGGATTATCAATAAGTTACCTGAAAATACTGGCGAGAAAGTTACAAAAGCTGCAGGTATCTCTGGACTTAGGAGCACAAGCAGAGTAATCCATTGGAATCTTCCGAATCCACCTAAACGATCGAGTATTCGTTGGTTCACGGGTTGTTAATATGGATTCTTGAGGCAGAAAGAACAATTTACGCTAATTAGTACTATACAAACAAACAAACCTATTCTTTCCAGTAAGTCATCCAAGGTTCGTGGTCTTGGCACGCCTTCATGATCATCTGCAGCTGATGCCAATAAAGTGCCGTTCAACCTAGTAGATCCCCCATTTGTCTCATTTTTGCTATCTGTTGACAAAAGTGGTCGTGTCAACTTTGGACAAGTCCCATTTTCACACTTTGAGGATCCCGTGATCTTTGATACTTCCTTTTCCTTGTCGCAATGGTCCATTGTCGATTACTAAGTATATAGTCCGCAATAATGCAACGCAGTAATACGCTCACAAGACCTTGACGGTCCTTGTCGCGTCGTCAATAAAATGTATTTTTTCCGAGACTTGTGACTGTGGGTTGAGATTTGGAACTTGGAACAGATTTATTCTATCAACAAGTGATTTCCGAACTTATCCGACGAGCTTACGTTAGGCAAAAATATCGTGTGACTCAACTGCGCTGTGTAGTATTTAATGCAAGCTTCTTCTAGCAAACAAAGAATACATACAGCGAAAAGTAACAATTTTATGCTACGCTGGACCCAGCGAGCAGCTCTTTTTATAGTGAGTCCTATTTCCAGATCGACATATTATAAATCGATGATGTTACGAATGTGTCATCATAGGAAAGAGAATTATGCGAAAAACCACCTACATCACATTATATCATGCGAGAAAATGTGTTGACATACACTTGCGTGTGTGTGGTGTGAGTCAACTGATATGAAAAGTAATTCTAAAAGATTAAGTTCGTTGTCTTAATCCAAAGAAGATGAGGCTCTCTCTCTAAGATGGTTCAAAGTTTTTAGCTTGTATTCAAGATTTTATATAGGTCACTACAACATCAAATTTAATCCGATGTAAAGCATTGAAAGAAATAATCCTCGGCATAATTATCGAATGTAAAGTTCAAACTGGTGATGCACATTTAGTTAGCTCATATAAGTATCATTGTCAGAATTGAAATAATCGTTTTAATGGCTCTCCTTAGAACCCAAAATAGGCGCTTGCCCTGGTATGCATGCACCTATTTTTGCTGAGCAACTTGGATTCTTCTAATTCGCTTTGAGAAATTCGGGTTAGGAATGCTTGCAAGTAATGACGGGGTGTACGTAGTTCACGTAGTTACTTTACGCATATGGGTGAGTGACGTGAGTGTTCTGATGTTCTGGTACTGAGCGATAACGTTTTGTACTGTCGAATTTTTATTTCACCTCAGCAATCAATGATACACAGTTTGGTGTTGATTATAAATTAATAACATACATATATCGACTTAGGTAATGGAGTATTTTAACATAACTGTCTCGTATCACTACAAAGCGCTCCTCTTCCTAATTCATTTTATGACATATACTCTACAAAACTTTAACTGCTATGCTAACTACATGCATTTCCGTCATGTCATAATGTCTACTTATATCTAACAAAAACACTAATGCTTTTAAATGCAATGGTACAACAAAAACCTGCTGCGCGTGTTGTACATGTACGAAAAATTATTATTTATAGTCTTCAGTGTATGTGAAAGTGGCCGTTGTGCTGAACATCGTTTTTCGAACGTATAGTGCTCCCTTTGTGATAATGGATGACGTGTCCGTTTTCCACAGTAAACGACATTAGACACCTTAACCATAATTTAAACCTGTCTTCATATTACTTTTCCACTTTTTTTTAAATTCCACCCAGTGCGTAACTTACATGTACTGCTTTCTGATCTTCCTGTTGCATGATGACTCAGACGTTGCCCTTTGATCTGCGAACCAAGAAGATTTATTTTTTTATCGGTTTAACATTGTCCACACGTAGATAAATAAATCTACATCCTTCCATGTCCTTCCTTGCTTGTCTGCTTCCTATAATATGAATTGCTAGTGCTCAAATTTTATACCTATGCATTTCTGGTACATGTCTTGGCAATACTTCTCATGTCCTTTGACTCGCCTGCCAATGAAGCTTCCTATCACACCGTTTCCGCTTGGCAAAATAGTTATCATCGGGATCGGGATTAGGAGAATCAGAGTCGCTATATTTGATACATAATGACACGGAAGCAGAAATAACCAATAAATTAAGTTTGACATGAGATATATTTTAAATGTCTGATTTCTCACCGAAAACATGGAAATGTCAAAGTCATGATGAATGTTTGTTTATGACAAGCCCGCAAATCAAATGTGAAAAACATGAAAGCGAAAGATCTTTAAATAGAGTATGCTAAACCGATTTGAGACACTATAAATCGATCCATGTCCTGCGTAATTTCCTATAATTTCCTTTATCGATCGTCATCAGAAGGCAATAAAGTACGTTAAGTACAATAAGAAAGCTCGCTGAGTACAGAGAAAAAGTACGTAAAGTACTAAGAAAAGTACGTAAAATACAAAGAAAAAGTACGNACAGACGGCCAGGGGTAAATCATAAGCTCGCATATAGTACGCAGCGAGCTAATAAATAGTGATATCACATAGCGGTAAAGAATAGATCGTTTATTTAATGCTCCTTATATGCTGTTCCTATTTAACTAATGAGTAACTTATTTGTTTGGCTCATCATAAATATTATTGTGGTGATTCCAACAATACAAATATTCCGGAAAGCAATAAAATAAGCATGACACATGGCATAGCATGGCATGGGATAAACTTTTGAATTAGGAAGGAGTCAGGCTAGCCGTAATGTCAACCTTGTTAAAAGAGCATATTTTGGCTGGATGGCTTATTTTTATGTGCTTGTTTTCATAAGTAATACCTGAGAATGTCATAACGTTCACATAAATTTAGGACGGAATTTGCCCCGTTGGGTTTAGTAGTTTATGAAATAAAAATAGATCAGGAGTGATAAATGATATAATAATTTTCCATGGATTGCCTCTTCCAGAATTCACTCGGCAGACAAACAGGAGTCAGTAAACAACATATTTTGATAACTAAAGTAAGCCACGCAGTCTCCATAATTATCGCATCTCGCAACTCAATGTATTTATATCACGAGTAATACTACTTAATTCCACCAGATTATATTGGGCATGTATTGCCATCAATTAAAAATAAACCTGTTTACTACGCACGTCAAGGTCATTCATTAGCATAATTAGTATAATATACTGTTTCAGAATATCAAAATAAAATGTAAGACTATAATACTATAAAAAAAACTTCGCTAATCCCGGGAGGCAGTGTGTCTGATCTTCCTTACTCAGCAATCCCTGAGCTCACAATGCAACACACCTCTCTTCTCTCTGACTGCACATCTCGCATCGTCGTTTTTATACAATAATTGGTTTGTACCTACTTGCACCCTCCAATTTCCTGGGAAAATGAGTTTGATCCCATTTCAAAATCCCATATTTCTCAGGGAAACTGTTTCATGTGTCATCATCATCTCCGCATATTTGGTACATCGTCTCAGAGTGGTGACACTGGCGGATGTTGACTGTGACAGTTTTATGCCATGCCAAGCCACCAGCTCTGCTCTGGCTCAAACACCTCGAGTTTCATTTCATTGTTCACCCGATTTCATAATGAAATTAGTTATTTCACGCTTGTGAATTGTCGAAAACCATACGAGAAGCTGTAGCTGCTGCAATGCAATAACAATGAATACATGATGACAAGACAAGCACACCAGCCGATGGAAGACATACGTGTCGCCTATGCAGCACTATTACAAAGAATGTCGTACTAGGAGGAAAATTTGTGATCAGTTCTCATTTTGCATGGTTTATTTGATCGGTTGAATGATCTCTAGGCAGTAGGCAAACTATGAGAGCATATCTATTTTCATAATAAAGATACAGCCAGAGCAGGAAGTGACTTCAACAATGTAGCAAAAAAACCGTATCTCACGCTATATAGCGTCGTGAGCAGTGTGTCTTTGGATTGGGTTTTTGGAACAAGATGCCTGCAAGAAGGGAAGATACATGCTGAGTGTGAAATAATGCTCTTTCTTTATCTTTTGTTTGATGATGTGGTGATAGCTGGTTTCTCAAAAGAAACATGTAGATCGTCTCCCACAGCTAGGAGGACTTGAACGTTACAAAACGACGACTGGCGCACTCAATTTCGGTGTCGAAGCAATGAAAGGAAAATGACATGACGAAATGTCAAATTAATCCAAAATAAAACACTTTTTCCGTGGTTAATCCTCGATACGAAACCGTCAGAGAATACATGCATATGGGGAATGTTGCGTCACTGAGCATCATTGTTACTTTTTACATCATCTTTGTTTTGGTGATCTTGCGAGGATTGGGAACAATACGGATGAAAAATGTACCCGTGACTCATGAATGAACAATATGAAAATGATCTCTTGGGGGAACCCTTGCAGCTTTTGTAGGATGTCGTGTGCGAATTCTGCGAATTAATAGCGTCGAGACAAGATGGGAGTTTGAATGACAGGCAAAATTTTTGTTTGGTGAATATGGGTATCGCTTTCAAGAGCTCAGTTCAGTGTCGGAGGCAACTTAATCAGTGGTGATCATGGAAGGACCTTTAAATAGGAGGCACTTCTTTGGGAAAACTCCAGTATTCACTTCACTCCCTTCTGGTGCAAACACGAAAAAATAAAACTCTCATTTTTCAAAATGGCGAAAATCGCTCTGGTAAAATACCTGTTCAAACTTTTGGAAACTTACCGAATTAAAGTGAACAAAAAACGATTTCTTGAAAACGCAAAATATATTTTTTCAGATCATTGTTCTTACGGTGGCGGTGTATATTAGCGTGGTGGCAGCCGGTGGATATGGTCATGGAGGAGGAGGTGGTGGTGGTGGGTACGGACACAAAGGATACGGAGGTGGAGGTGGAGGGGGTGGATATGGCCACAAGGGATACGGGCATGGAGGAGGTGGTGGTGGTGGTGGGTACGGACACAAAGGATACGGGGGAGGTGGTGGAGGAGGATACGGACACAAGGGATACGGAGGTGGTGGTGGCGGAGGGTAAGAAATATTTGACCATCTTTGCAAAAAAAGGAATTTCATGTTTAAGCGGCAGGTTTCCTAAAAATTTTGATTGACGCTCTTTACTTATATTTTGACTTACAGATATGGACACAAGGGTTACGGACACGGAGGTGGCGGTGGTGGAGGGTGAGTAAATTTTCAGTCAAAAGAAGGAGAAGGTGTCAATCTTTCTTAAATTTTCTTTTTCGATTGCAGATACGGACACAAGGGATACGGAGGTGGCGGTGGTGGTGGAGGGTAAGAATCACATGTATTCTTTGTACTGGCATTCATTTGTAAAAGTTAGTTTTAGGAATATTAGTAAAATTTTCACTCTTAATTTTTCCAGATATGGCCACAAGGGGTAATATTTCCATTCTGCTTGAGAGAGTAGGTTGCGCTTATGTGAACGATACTTATAATTCATTTTTTGATTTCCACAGGTACCACGGCTAAAGGGCCATAATCCTAGTTTACTAGTTTCACTATAGATTGATTTCATTAGGTAGGATAATATAATCACGTACAAAACATACAGTGTGTAATTTTCGATTAATGTTTGTTAATAAAGATAATTCAACGTCGACTCTACTTACAATTGGTGTTCTTTATAATTTTCTCATTTTGTGAATAAGTGCGTCCATATAAAACCCAAACCATCTTTAAATCATAGTTTCCACTTTTCGTATACACCTAATCACAATCACCTGGAACGGGCTGATTACTTGATTGTGTCATATAATGCTTAATAATTTCACATTTCATATGTCCACAATCGCAAGGCACAGGATGCTCATCGTCATCCCCAAGGCATTGATAGTGGATTCTGTACGAGCGACTACCTTTCTCTTAAACTCGATTTTTCTAAACTAAGTTCCCAACCAGTGATGTCTCCTTCTTCAAATTCCAATTTTTCCGGGAGAAGAATAAGCGTTTGTTTCCAATGGGTTTCTTCAGTCCATGGAGCAGTGGAGAGCTCAACAGGTTCTATAAAAACGAACCAACATTATGATTGTGATACACGCATGGCCTACACCGGTTTTAATTAGGTACGTAAAAATATTAATATATCCGAACCTTTCTCAGGCACAACAGGGAATGTACATGTAAACCAAATACAAATTCCGTGCATTTCACCAGTTTTTCTCCATTTGAAAAAATCTTCTATCTTTAAACATTTCCAACACGCCCACATTTATAGTTTGAAGATTAAGCTCAAACAGTAATTGGGGGTCAGATAAAAGGTTGTCTGAAGAAACCTAAAAAGTTCAGTTTCCATAAAAAGTCTGCATTTAGTGACAATATCATTGTAAAAACAAGTGTACTTATGAATTTGTTCCAAACTGTCCCTTGTCTTACGTACAGTGTCAATAACGGGTTTACTGATATGCTTTGCAACATTGGAAAATGGGCTTAAATCAAACCCGTAATGTTTCTGTGATTCCCAAAACTCTGTATGATTTTTCCATACTTCCGGCATCTCACAAGGGGCTGCATAAATCTGAGCAGAGTTGGGGTACATTAGTCCATCAGGTTTCAGAAACTTGTCTCGAGCACTCAGAACAGAATCCAGCATAGACTCGTGGAGAAGGTAAAACCCCATCCACTCTGATACAATAATATCGACTTTCCCTTCATGACTGGCCCCCTCCAAATTTTCTACATCTTCTATCCTAGAATGTATTACCTGTTATTTTTAATTAAATACAATTATAAAAGAAGAAGTAACATAAAAAACATGATTAACGTGACCAACACTTACACTAATCACATCTTTGAAATTATTTTTCTCTGCAACTTCGGTCAGCGTTTTGGCTAGACCAGAAGCTTCCACAGCGAAAACCTCTTTTTGCTCCAGCTTTGGCACAGAACAAACTTAGGATTCCAGTTCCGGCTCCAACATCCATGACTATTTTGTCTTTGAAAAGGGCTTCCCCATCTGAAATGGCTTGGAGGTAAGCACTCGTTCTGACAGTATCTTGAAGCATTAGCCTGTGAACCTGTGGATTGTATTATTAGTTTTTAAGTACATATTATAACATCACACTCGTATGGTATGGCTTCAAAGACAAATCAATATAAAATATCCTTCCTTACATTAAGATCCTCATAGCTTTCAAAATACTCTTCGACAACAGACATGGGCTCTTCATCGTCTTCTTGACTTGTTATCTGCCCATCATTTTCATTTCCCTTTGCTGTAGATTTAAAAAACAAAAAAAGGGAAAACATTATTGATTGAAAATTGTTGAAAATTGGACACACTTGTACGCATATCGAGTGATTTTGGACTCGAAATTTTTTGGAACGTCTATAGGATAAATTAGAAACTACTTACCTTCTGATTCTGAACCAGGATGATCGGGAGCTTCCATTGTTTATTAAAAATCCAGTAAACTGACTTGATTGTATCAGTATCAGACGACGGTTTCTATAAATATATTAGACCTGAATATAACTATGCCGGTTTACCTTCTGATTCTGAACCAGGATGATCGGGAGCTTCCATTGTTTATTAAAAATCCAGTAAACTGACTTGATTGTATCAGTATCAGACGACGGTTTCTATAAATATATTAGACATTAATATAACTATGCCGGTAGGTAATTACTTTAGCGAAAGCACTTTTCTTGGCACAACACACATACACTACACATCATACATAGTACACACACGTGCACTCAATATCCACAATGCAATCACAACCACAACAACACAGCTCGACAGAATGGGGATGTGGAGTGGATGCAGTGAATGCAAAATGTATGTATTTGTGTAGGGGAGACATGAAAAGACTCCTATTTTTCGTCTTTTGCTCTTGACTGAATTGCTATTGTTTTTGCGGAATATTATCCAGGCAGGAGGATCCTATCCGTCTTCTTATCCGTCATGCCATGCCAGATAGATGCCATCGCATTCGCCCGTTTTTGTCCGGGCATTAATAATAAATATCGCATTGTATTACTGTAAAAGTTAATACTCCAAAATATCTGTTTGTTTTAAATTCCTTAATGTAACCACATATTATCAATTATTGTGCATGTATGTATGATTATGATGGATGAATAAATTGAACTATGCACTTACAATAAAAAATAGTATGCTCGGAATATTCACCTTCATCATTCATATCATCACATTCAACATTCATCACCCAGATCCACGCCGATATAGTAACTACCAAAAATGGAGTCCGGGAGGCAGGTAAAATTTTCAGTTTCAGATCGGAGTGTGTTATGTATGCGCAACGCCAAAGTATAATGCAAGTACTTCGAATTGAATTCGAATGCAAGTGTAGTAACTGAAATACGCTTACGTTATGATAAGTTGCTTGAATTCATTGATTGTGCAAACATATTCCAGTGAAAAATGAAGATAATCTTCCATTATGATATACATAACCTGCTTTGTTTTATGCTTTTGAGAGATTAGACACGTTGTGTAGTTTTTTCATAATTAATTTGCTACAATCATTATCATTAAAAGTGAAACGCACGAATAAAGGTTTTTTTTAGGAATATTTTTCACTAAACCTTCGAGACCACCCTATCCTAAAAACTAAATCCAAAACTCATCAACTACTAATCTTTCTCTGGGTTCTTAAAGTTGCAGTTCTGATTGGTCTGAGTGCGTCTTTAGTCTATATGCACGTCCAGCACAGGTAATATTGCTTATTTAATGTACATGAGAAGAAAAGGCTTTTTCACATCAAGTTAATTTGATTTTAAACGTAAAGATTACTCTTTTATTAACTCATACAAACGTTGTCAATAAAAATTCTTATTTCTTCTTTCCTTCTTTCGCAGCAGCGGCGGCGGCAGCTTCTTCATCGGCAGCAAGATCATCCGCCTTTGTTGTTCTCGTGTAAATTAGTTGGGCATGGTGTTTAACTACTCGTCTAATCAGGCCTGCATAAACACAAATACAAGATAAATTAGTAAATTCAAAAAATCAATTCAAAAATCACTATATCACACATCAGTATCAGAGCACAACATGTACTGGTTTTACAACTTGCTACACACCCCAAAGGATTCGAATTTTACGTTTGATTATCTTTAAACTCACCTTTTGCGAGCAAGTCTTCCAAGGCTTTCCTAGCTAAACTACCTCTGACTTTCAGACGTTCGCTTACTACACTAGGAGTGATAAGTTTGTAACTGGGAACTTCCTTCAGCAACTTATCATGGGTAGCCTTATCGAAAAGGATCAGGTTGTTAAGCTTATCGCGAACTTTTCCCTTCGACCACTTCTACAAATACACAAAATACAAAACACGATATTAGTCATAATCTTTTATTAATCACATCACACCACCACCCGCACGCAAGTTCAATACCACCGATTGTCACTTTTGTGCATGATCACCTGACCATCAACCATTCTCGTGACATTTTATTAAAAGTTACAAAAAAAACATCAACCAACCACCAAAAAAATATTCTTTACAACCCTTCTCATCAATTTTTTTTTCAATTTACCTTCTTCTTCGCCTTCCCTCCTCCTCCTCCTCCCTCCTTCTTCTTTGGGGCTTTGGCTGGAGCCTTGGAACCTCCTTTAGTGTCCTTCTTAGGACCCTACAATTTTCCCAAGAAAACCCAAACATACCATGTTAATAATATTCCTTTTTTTAAAAAACTATAATCACACACCAATATATTAACTAGATAATTTAATTAGATAACTCACCATTTTGCTCAATTTTTAATTAGTCCAATTCCAAAATACTTTATTTCTCCGCAGGTGAGCACAACACACTGTAGCCAGACAAGATGGGAAAGAATGGATGTGAGTGAAGTGAGTGCTGCTGCTTCCCGTGCCGAACGAATGCCGATCTTCACCACCACCACCATGCATCTGTCTTCTTTAACTCACGGCGCTGACTAAATTCTATGGCTTTCGCCGACTACACGCTAAAAGATAGAAAAGCAATGGAACGGAGTCCCTTTCCAAGGCTGGGGTAAGTTGAAACAGAGTGTCAAGTTCAAACAGCGTCCTTCTTTTCTGCAGCATTACTCATAAATACACACGGAGGATATATGTTTTGTTTTGATAAGAACAAAGCAACCTGATATGATGATGATGATGTGAAGTGGCTCGATCGAGTTGGATTATGGAGGTTGGAGGAGTTGATTTGGAGGAATATATATATTTATTGGAGGTCTTCTATCTACACTACTCTCGAACTCAAGGCTCGGAAAAACAGCTGTGGCTTAGTGGGAGATCTACTTTTGTTGAAACTTCATTCAAATGTATCATTATTAATACTTGGCAGTTTGGCACTTGCTCATATATCGGCGTCATTCATTTTTGGTTTGATTTGCTTTTTTACCTCTCATTATTCGTCGGGTCGGATGGAATCAGGGTGTATAAAGTAAAGTAATTTTATGTAGGTAGAGTGAATTGGAATAGGATTTAAGGATTTGGAGGGGAAGAAAAGCAAATTGATTTTGTTTGGGGTTGTCACTTGTGGAGGTGTGGTGACTTTGAGTCTTTTCTTTTGAGTTTGTGGACTTGTTGGGTCATAGAAGCTATG
The DNA here is from genome assembly GCA_036850665.1 of Dicranocentrus wangi. NCBI lineage: Eukaryota > Metazoa > Arthropoda > Collembola > Entomobryomorpha > Entomobryidae > Dicranocentrus > Dicranocentrus wangi. The sequence continues at coordinate 77,226 of JAANSN010000032.1, read as the reverse complement.
GCCTGAGGTTGGGAGTGTTTTTTGTGTGGAGGGAGTCTTCTTGCAAATAAATTGTGAATGTTGACGGTGCCGGTTAGTCAGGGTACGAAGAGTGGCAGAAGGAGGAAGACTAAAGCTCAGAAGGCGCTGAAGGCTCAGCAGGCTCAACAAGCACAAGAAATGGCGTACTATGGTAGGGTTGATTGCGGGCGGACTGCTGTTTTGCTCTTACAAGTATTTTAATTTTTAGAGCATGTCAATTATAATGTCATTAACAAATCTGTTTCACCCCACATTTATGTTTAGGAGGAGCAGGAGGAGGGGGAGGACCGCCGCCGCCGTTGTTTTACGGCCAAGGTGGACCGGGATATCGAGGACCTCCACCGCATCATCCAGGAGCATATCCACCGAGCATGTATCATGGTGGTGGCCCACCCGGATCAGAGATGTATGATATGTATGGACATCAGCAAGCAATGCATCATCAGGGAGGTTATCAGGAAGGTGGAATGAACCAGTACGGGCAGGAGTATTATGACCAGTCAGGACAAATGTATGAATACCCCCAGAATGGTCACCCTGGAATGGCACCAGGGCAAGCCCCGGTGGATGGAGGACTAAATCCACGTCCTCATATAAATCCGAAGTTTATTCCACCGGAAACCTCAGCACCTGCTCGCGAAGAACCTACAAAAATTCTACGGAATCCGTATCCAAGTGCTGCTGAAGAACAAGCAAAGGGACAGAAGCCGGATGATGTTTATGATCCTAGTTTTCCAACGTTATCTGTCACGACAGGATCGTCCTCATCGGCCCAACAGAGCAATACATATCCCAATTATGGGAGTAATCAAAATCAAATGCAGCAGCAGCAACAACAACCAATGCACATGCAGGCTCCGGCTTCCATTCCACCACACCATCAGCAGCAGCAGCAGCAGCATGCAGGGATGTATGCTCATCATATGGCACCTGCTCCAGTAGTGACTCCTGCAATAAATCCGCAGCCAGCACCAGTTGCACCGTCACCAATGTATCGACCTCCGGTTTCAAATTCTCTCCCGACCCCTAGTGCTAATAGTGCTTCACTACAAACAGGGACTGGACACACTAATACGGGACACCTGCCAATGTTTGAAAACCGTAATTCTACTAGTATTAATTATGCACAACCGCAACAAGGGTTCCCTTCTTTTCAGCAGAATAAAGAAGAGAAACCTGAACCTAAATCCAAAGTTCAAGTTATGACAGGTGTTGTTACTCAAATGACACCTGGTGCGTTTGGAATGATAAGTGAAGAGATTTTCTTCCAAGAAAGGTATGATCTTAGTTTAAGCAAAGCATGCATGTGTCACATATACGTAGACAGTTTTTCCAAAATTGCTATGATGGAATGCAAAGTCATTGGACTTGGCTCATGAATAATGAAAGTAATATAACTTATTCTGTGTTCAAGAATGCATGTAAGAAAGAATATAAGAATATCTCACTTGTGGTGGGTAAGCATATAAATAATCCATTATACACATGCAATTTTCCTTTACAATTCCAATAGTTGTGTTACCGGACCGATTCCAAAGTTTGGGGACAAAGTTGTGGTTGAAGCAGAACCAGTGAACGGAATGCCATTTAAATATAATGCTAAAAAAGTCACAAAGTTAGACATGGATTTAGTACGTGAAGAGAAAAGCACTCCTACTCCTCCTGCAAATTTTAACCAGCCTCAGCCTCAACCCTCAGGCCAACGCATGGAAACTTTCGAACGTCCACAGCATTTGGCACCATTACCAGCAATGCCAGAGTCATTGAATTTACCAAGACCTGCTAATCTACCCATGTCAAGTTTATCATCAGCAATGACACCAGCGGAACCTCCACAACTGAAATCTATTTTGAAGAAACGAAATCCTCCACCACCACCAGTAATATCTAAGCCGGCAAGCAGTACCATCTATGACATCACGTCAAGTGGAGCTTCATCTTTCAATTTCAAACCCACGTCGTTTTCCGTCGATTTAAATAAAGATGTTCCGAGAGTTTTTCCTGCGGGAGGTACTGGACCACCGATAGAGTTTCCCGAGTATACATACGTTCGAGAAAAGGATAATGCAGTTAATACACTGAGGTCACAGCCGCAGCCCTTGCCGCGTGATTGTGGTTCACCTCGCATAACGAGATTACTTCCAGCGTCTCCGGTTGTGGAATTTAATAGATCACAAGCCCCGCCAGCTACTCGAAGGAGTATGAGATCGCCTTCGCCGCCGTTACGTCGGAACGAATTTGAATTACAATACAGTAATAGACGTGTGGAGCATGAGTCTATGGCAGTGGATAGAAGCCCTCCGAGGATAACTACAAATCGAAGCGGAGAATCAAGTTCGCCAAAGAGGATTTCTTCGAGGTATGTTAGCCCTTCACCGACTCGCAGGCGGCGCTCCATATCCAGGAGTAGGTCACGTTCTCCAAAGAAGGTGTCTAGGCGGAGTCGGTCGCGTTCTTCGTCCCCCAAGAGACGTAGGCCTCAATCTAGATCTCCTAGCCCTAGAAGTCGCAGACGGTCAAGGTCAACTTCTCCCAGAAGTCGCAGACGGTCAAGGTCCACTTCCCCCAGAAGTCGCAGGCGGTCAAGGTCCACTTCCCCCAGAAGTCGAAGGAGGTCCAGGTCTGTGACCCCAAAAAGTCGAAGGAGATCTAGATCCACAACTCCAAGAAACCGTAGAAGGTCAAGATCGGTAACGCCCAAGAGTCGTAGACGCTCGTCAAGGTCAACATCAAGATCGAGAGGAGACCGTAGGAGATCCACATCGAGGTCAAGACATTCACATCGTGCAACATCAAAATCGCCGTCAAGGAGGCAAAGACATTCACGTTCTAATTCAAGCTCCATAAAGAGTATTTCTCCGCCATCGCATCGCATGAAGGAAGTTATGACTCATGGCATTAAAGTCACAATTGGGAAATCGGATGCGTTTCCTCCCAAGTATGCGGAAAGAGACGATGACGTTATTTTTACTAGAGCACATCCGGCCAACCAACCTGCTCCCAATTCAACGAAGTCGACTCCAGTACCGATTAAATTTCAGATTTCAAACCCGAACAGCGGAACCGGAAAGCCAGCGGCCATGGTACCAAACCCTACATTCAAAACCAATACGTTCGCTATGGCAAGCACAATGTTGCAAAATCCAGCTTTCAATATTACCAAAACGGTGACCAACCCAAATGCCGCTGGCCTCAAAAGGAAGAAATCTAAAGAACAAGAACCAGCTTTTAAAATCGTTGACGAAGCCAAATCTCATCCTGGGCCACAGTCAAAGGAAGTCGAAGATAGAATCAAGCAGTGGAAAGTAGAATTTACAGCCTTAAAATCAAAGGTGTTGACAGAGCTATCATCTGGCCCCTTGCCGAAACACCCAGTCGACCCTGGTAACCTAAAACAGACTATTCACAATGATCGCCATGAATTGCTATCCAAGGAAAAGGCCGACCCAGTAAAGAAGCTTTTGGAAGATCCCAACAGAATTCAGCACCTGAAGCAGACTGTTGAGAAAGACCTACAGGAGCTTCGAAATAAAGGAAATCCTTCGGATCCTAAGAAATTATTGCGAAGTCCGGAAATTAAGGAGCTGAAACAAACAGTCGAGAAAGAATTGGAAGAATTGAGAAACAGGGGCAAACCACCACCGCCCAAACCTGATCAATTGTTACGAAGTCCCGGTAATATTCAACAGATTAAGCACAGCGTTCAACAAGGCCTTAAGGACCTTCGAACCAAATTTGATACTAACAAGACTACTCAGAGTGAAAAAGCGGATCTAAAAGCAGTGCCAGTCCCATCTACTAAGCCTGCTAGCAGTTCTAGTTCAAAGGCTACATCGGAACCTCCGAAGGAGAAACCGGTTGCGAAAGAAACAGCTAACAATACCAAGCAAATTCCACCTCGAACAACAGAAAACGTGGATCGTAGTCGGAAGCGACCGTCGCCAACAAGAAGTCCTCCTCCTCCGGTGGACGATTACAACCCTGAAATTGAAAGACTTCAAGAAGAGATTCATCGCCAGAGATATATGGAACAAGAGAGCAGATTGAGAGAACTGGGCGATCAAGCAGGATTACAGCAACTGTTTTACATGGAAGATAGGCGACGAAGAAGACTAGAAGAGCGACAGTTAAGCAGGATTCGAATGCGTGAAATCCAGTTGAAGAAAGATAAGAATTTCGGGGAACTAGCTCGTCTAAGGGAAGAATGGGGACCTCCTGCACAACGCTTAGAGGCCGAAAAAGAGTTGCGACAAGTGAGGCAACAGGAAGAAAGAAACGAATCTCAACTTGCTGGTCAAGCGGAAGCTATAAGACAGCAAGAAGCGAACTATGACAAGTGGTTGGAAGACGAGGCTCAAGCACGTAGTCGAGAGTTGGCAGCGGCAGAACGAGCGAGTCGAGGAACAGAAGGTAATTTTAAAGGGATGTCTCCCTTAATTAAATATTTCTTCGATAATTAAACGTTGAACATGCGATTTTATTATTATTGCTTCAGATAAATATATTAAGCACGACAAATCAAACACTCGGCCGACGACAAGCAAGTTGCAAACAGAAATTAATATCGACTAATTTGCCTTTAGGAGCAGGTAAGTCAAATAAAATAGAATTTGACGATAATATTTGTGTCTTTCGATGTGTATCAGGTCGGGTGAAACGCCGAAGAACCCCGTCTCCGTCTGCGAATCCTCATCACCAACAACAGTACCCTCCCAAACCGATGCCACATAATCGGAGGTATTTTACGAAAGCCAATATTCGATGCTTTGTAGTATGCGTATATTATATATTTACATTTAAAATGTCTAATGTCTCAACGTATTTGTACACTATACACACGAAACTCATCCAGTAAGATCTAACAATAAGACGATTACATCTACATTTTACTTGAAACTTACATATCCAGTAAAATGAAGGAATAATATTATTTATCCTTCGGTTGTCTCCCCTAGGTAGTACACGGCTTCCCCATAAAACTTAGACCACTAATAAGCCACCCAACCCAACTACCAAATAAATACCTCTGTTTCGAGTTTCTAACTCAAGAGCTGAACTGAAATGCATAACTGAAGAATATTAAAAAATTAATTACTAAATTTGCAGAAGACGATCAAGATCCGTGTCGTTTGAGAGGTACAGAGATATACGGAGGGCACAACGCCGTCGAAGCCCTGATATGAATTATGAACAATTTGTCATGGCACGAGAACAGGGAATGCCAATGCCGCATGACATGCCTCCAGACGCATTCTATCATCATCCTGATCATGGAGGTCCTCCTCCAGGTCATTTTGAGCGCGATGGGTTCTTTATGGGTGCCATGGATGATGTGTCAAGAAGGCAGGATGAAATAATGCATCGTGAAATGGAAATTCAGCGACGAATGGAGATGGCAGAGATGAGACATCATCATTTCCCTGGACCTGGTCCTGGACGCCACCCTGGGCCAGAACCGGATCATGAGTTCCACCATCGTGACAGAGGAGAGGATTATGGACGATTTGTTGTCCGCCGTCGATAACATATACACGTGTATTTTTATGTTAGTTCATTGTTTTTTTTTGATAATGCTGTATGTTATATGCTTACCTAGGTATATGCATAATGTTGAGTTATCATTGTTTTAATGTTGAGATTCGTGTCCTGTGTGAAGGTTTCGACCCGGCAATGTTATCAACCTCCGAGAGCAGAAAGTACATCCCACAATCCCACTTGTAGAATGGAATATTATGGACTTCTTAAAACTTACTAGTTTACGTTCACTTAATAGTATATATTAAGCTCGAGCGTAGTAGGTTAAGTCATAACACGTATATGTGTTATTATATTGTATGCATTATGTAATTAGTATTATTAGTGTATTAGTGTTAGTATTTCAGTTATCGATTGTTTTTAAGAAAATGCTTTTGAAAAGTTCGGCTTCCACTGATCTGGTTATAAAAAACCCAATGTTAAGATCGATGGGGGATAGCCTAGACTTGAAAAGCTTAACTGATAGATTTATTGATATTATTAAAACCTCAATTGCATTGTAATTGAGGTTGAAATGCTGGAAGATCCTGATAGAAACAAGAAGAAGACATCCCATTTGGCTCGATCACCTCCTCCCCCTCTCTCGTAACTGGATTAATTAGTAAGCAGATTATTTTGATGTGATTTCAATAATTCCAGCATTTATTTTGTTCCTTGCTCAAGGAAATATGACCGTTTTGAATGATATTTTGTTTTACCGTGTCGTGTATTTTGAAATACATCTTGATAATTCTATTGTATTGTATGTTAGTTTTTTGTGGTATGTGAAAAGTTATCCTCAATAAAAAGTTTATAATCGTGTTTCAACGTCATATTTACATCACCAATTCCCCGTGTTGATATATACATTATAATGCAACTAAAATAAAAAATACTTATATACTTATGACAGTTTAGTAAATAAATACACTAGAATACAAAAATAATTGCATGCATATTACGTAAAATGACTTTGTTACGGAATGAAATGGGGTTTATTTTGCACCCAATCAATTTACGATATATTAAAACCATCTATTATCAGTCATTCAGAACTCACGATCAGAAGCATTGTTATCATATTTAGTTTCCTCGCACTTTACAAGGGACTTTCACGTAGATACTAATTCAGTTAATTCAGACTCTCGCTCTCAGTTGTTCACCCTTTGCCCGTATCATTCGTAATCAAAATCAAATGACAATGAGCAATTAACGGTAAATACGCATAGCTCCATTATTCCGAACGGCAAACAAAAAGTGGTGCACCTTTCCACGGGCAGAGCTATTCTCAGACGTTGCGGGGAAACCCCCAAGGATTTACAAGGGAAATGCATTTTTCCGACTGCGGCAACTCGCCCCTATTTACTTTCCCTAATTGTAAGGGAAGGGATTGGAAGTTCACGGTCTCGCATCAGTTTCCCAGTAAATGCAGTGGACCAAGTTAGCATTAAACTGATTAACTGATTGACTCAAGGTGACATGAAAGCATATGTATTATGAACAAGAACCGCAATCAGTATAGATAGAGATGTAGTGTGCCGGCCGACCTGAAGACCCTGACCCGAACGAAAATGAGACGACATATACCTACTTTGAGCGTTTCGAAATGGAAATTGAATTCTAACCAATCCCCTTTTTAAGTACGGCATGATTGCGACGACGCGACGGCAAGAATGCTGGTGAATCAGGTTTACCTCCGATTTTATCGTTATTTGATGATCTTGTGTATAGGGTTAAGTATATTACATGTTGATACCGATATACCTGTTAACCTGTTACATCATTTCATATTTTTCGTTTTTACATATGCCATAACCAAATATGTCGTGATGAAGATGAAGACGTGTATTAGTAAAACGCAGACCGAAGGGATGGAATGCACTGAACTGTGTATTTGATGGATACATAATAAAATTTATAAGCACGTTATTGCATATAATGTAACACAAGGGATTTTTAGTACTGAAACGATCATGGTAGCCTTACGAGCTGATCTTTGATCCCGAAACTGAATCATAATGATTTATGACATGAAAGCACAAAAAGCACACAAGAATCTTATTGGAATTTCACCTCACCCCGTCGTTCACCGAAACAATTTCCCTAGATTAGCCTAATTCATCCATGCGTACCTACCTACAACAGAAGCCACTTGTCCTTAAAAATCTCTCAAAAAATACACTAGTGCAAGTCGAGATGTATCAAAAGTAAAACTATATAAGTTGCATAGCCATATAGTTAACTGCAGTCAGCAACATCCTCGCTCACCGTCGTCGTCAGATCATTCAAGGAGCTCTATAAGAATTGCTTTCCTTTTATTTTTTTATTATAAACTGTTTGCCTTCCCATGATTTGTTTTGTGGTTTTTTTTCTGGCTCATAATAATAATAATAGCCAAACTGCACGCACATATACGGACGGAGGACTGCTGCGGATAGCGGATATAGAATCACCCATGGATTTCGTAAGTGGAGAAATGCATAGCGTTATAGCGTTAGTGCAATTCAAAAGGACCACTGCACTCCCCCAGTGTACACGTACAACATACTCCTTCCTGGGAACTGAAGGTTCGATTTGTTCCCACAAACATTTTGTGCAGGAGGTTTTCATACCTCTACTACGCTCATTCATTCCGATACATCTGCAAGAAGGAAAAAGCACCGGGTCTCTTACTCTTCTGGTCTGTATACAAACACATCCCGTACTATTTTACATACCGTCACACCACCACCACCTCATCATGTCACCCTCCCCGAAACAATGCAAGCATCTGTTGCCTTTTCGTCTTTTACTTGTCCGTAAATATACATCTCTACATATCACATAAAACACGCTCACATACCTATACCTACACACACCTTTACGCTCCTGTGAGCCCTCCTGATTAAAATCCCACCTCGATGCTTCTGTTGACAAAACAATTACACATATTTTTATCATCTTCTTTTTTGTTCCTCTGCTCTATTACTACAATGCAACAGGAGGAGATTGCCTGAGGGGTTCTGCCACCACCATACCACCGCATCAGCAATAATATGAAATGTTTGCTATCCAGCAAACTGCCTCGCCTTCTTAAGATTTACAATAATGATTAAGCATCACTTTACAGGTTCCATAAAAAAAGCTTTAATATCCTCCTAACCAGAAACAAAAAGTGAGTGGATCTCCGTAAAAATGGTATGCGAGTAGGTAGATAGATATTGGTATGTGCTATCGTGATCACTGTAATTATTAGAGAAAGGGATGAAACTAGTAAAAAAATGGAAGGGAAGCGGGTACACACACACATTAACCACTTTTATATCATATAGTTCATCGCCACAATAGGATTTCGATTCTATAAGATCAACGTTGAATATATAAGAGTGCAGAGAGAGAAAGAGAGAGAGAGAGAAGGTGCCATTGTACCGTCGACGAGGGAAGATCAACATCTTCTTCCCAAGTAGCAAACCCACGAACAAGTCATAACTGCGTTTCGTTCAAGTTCATACAAAAAAAAAGAGTTCCCACGGTCCACCGTCTTTTTTTTCTTCATAGGTTACGCCAGTAATGCAGGATGACTGCGTTAATGTGAAACATGAACCCATGAAAAAAGTAGTGTTCGTCCTGCATGCCTTTGGGCGACGTACGTACGTACCTCCTCTCTTCATCATCATCATCATCATGAACAACATCTCCCCTTCAACAAAAGTTGCTTTTGGGGTATGCATCGGTATTCTCACAATGTGTAGTTAATCGTAAGCTGGGCTGGGGTAAGTTTTGAAGAGAGAAGGGATGAATTGCACAAGCCTGCATCACCACCACCACCAAACAATTAAATGCCCATGGATGCACACACACTCGCTATCCCATTCCCATACACAAACTCATCTTAGGATATCACCGTCTGCATCAGACGACGCGGATTATCCTGATCACCACCGCCACTACTGCTCTTCATCATCATCCTCATGATCATGATCAACATCACATACAACAAAGTGCCCTTTTGTATCTCACGGACTTTTTTTATGTTATCACGACTCGCTCATGTTGCGCTTTTACTGTACCTCACAAAGTGGTGTGGTCTCACTCTTCCTTGGACTACGAGACTGACCAGAGTACGCCTGAAGGTGCCTGTCGATGAAGTTTTATTTTTTCGTTTTTTTAAGTTTATTATATGAGTTTATGAAGTATAACATTTGATTTAGTTGTGACATTTGCAAAGGGAAAATGCACACAGTTTATTGTGTTCTGTTTTGTTAACAATTATTAGAAAAGTTTTTTTAGCATTTGCTATATAGTTTCAACAAGTGTCCAAAATAAGTGATTCCAGGGAAGTTATCCAAAATGAGGGTGGACTCGACAACAAGCAAGTTTTCCTATTCCACCATGGTGGACGGTGATGATGACAATGATCATGATGATTTACTTGCAATGGCAAGTGGTCTCTTGGGGGATGACCATTCCCAGGGTTCAGGAAATAGAGCCGAAATGAGAAAGGTATTTTATATTTATTTATAAAAAACCAACTATAACAGCAGTCTATTTTAGTGTGACTTTTGACTTGTGTGAAGTATTTAGTAAGTGTGCAATGTCGGGAATTGCGAAAGAAAGAAAGAAGATGTAAGATAAAACGTGTCGTCTCACATTCCCCGGTTTTCAGATTCTTATGAAATGAGACTCATTTTTTGTGATTTTATAGAGTAACAAGCCCATAATGGAGAAGAGACGGAGGGCAAGGATCAATAACTGCCTAAATGAATTGAAAAATATTCTATCTGGAAGCCATGAAAAAGGACCCAGCTCGCCATTCGAAACTGGAGAAAGCGGACATTCTGGAGCTGACCGTCCGACATTTACAAAACATTCAGAGGAACCAATTGGCCATAGCAATGGCTACGGATCCCACAGTGCTTCATCGCTTCAAAAATGGATTCTCTGAATGTGTTACAGAGGTAAGAGTAAGATCAGACAGAGCAAGACATGATATGGCTACAAAAACCTGATATTTTTTGTCGATCACAGACAGATCACCTCACATAACGTAATTAACTTTTTTGTTGTTTTTTTTCTGGCACCATCATATAATTTCTTTTTGCCCTCAGGTGAATCGGTATATGGGAAGATTGGATGGGGCGGAACCAGGCGTTCGCCAAAGACTCTTGGATCATCTCGGCAACTGCGTGAATGGATTACAACAAGTTGGTCCAACTCCAGCAGCAGCACCAGGTTTCAGCTCCGGACCAATTTCTTCATTCCCTGGGGCCAACCCTTGTGCAACCTTCCCAGCAGCCGTGCCTCCGGCATTGGGTGCACTACACTCGGCAGCTCCTGCTGCTGCCGTGGTTGCTGCTGCTGTACAAAATCTACGGCATGTATCGTCCACAACCACAGCACCTTTGCCACCAACACAAGTTCCCTTTTCGGATGATCTCAACAACAATCTCCTTCGACATCATCATCACCATCATCATCATGACTCGTCGCCGAGTGCCACCAGTGCGAGACTAATGTCTGCTTTTGCCGTTGCGTCCACTCTTCCAAGACGTCCTTTGAGTCCTCCATCGTCTCCTCCTTCGTCCTTGAACATTTCCAGCTCATCTCATGAATCGAGCAGTACATCTTCCATGCTTCTTTTGTCCGCTTCTTCCAGAAACGACAGTGGCTTGTCGGATACATCCGACATTGGCTCATCCAGTGACATCAACAACTCAAGATCCTCCGCCACTCGGAATGGACTTATTGGAGATCCCATTGACTTTTCGATCGGAAGAGTTTTGAAAAGTGATGCAAGTCCGGGTGAAGACAATTCTCGGGCTGCAGCTGCAGGCTCTAACCCCGTGAGGGTAGTGAAAGTGGAGCCAATGCCTAGCATGCCAACCCCGAGTCCTGACGAGAACGCCCTAGCTTCCAACAAAGACATGTGGCGTCCTTGGTAGTATATTCAGTAGAGATGTTTGTGAATAAGTGAGAAAAGCAAAGCATAGGAAAACAATGCAATGCAAAGCATGCAAATAATTTAATGGTTCTGTGAAAAGTGTTCTTTTGTATTCAAAGATTGAAGAAAGAGAGATGTTTTAATTCTGCTGGCAGAATTTAGCCACAAGATGTTACATGACATTGCCAAAGTGGAAGCTGAACACGACTAGAGTGTTTGTGGGAATGCCGCCTTTGTGTTTTGTATTTATCCTTTCCGGTGCGATACTTTTACGCTACATTATTGTAACGTTTTGTGCAGCAAATACACTCGCAAGCTCACAACACGCAAAACGCAATGCAGTATTGAAAATGCATGGTAGATTTATGATAAAAAATGATTTAGCGATTACAGAGTTACTTCCGTATTATTAGTAAGAAGAGCACAATAAGCCAATTAAGGAATTGCTGTGAAGATATGTGCTTTAAAACAACCAGTATTGTTGTACAATTTGTTTGTATTTTGAGGGGTCAACTATGTTGTAATCTTAATTGTTAAAATGTAGCCTTAATTAAGACTATCAAAAGCATGCCTGTTATATTTGTAATGGAACCTATCTCAAGTATTTCTAGTAGTGATGTTACTCAAATAAAAAGATTTTCCACTCAAGTCTTTGACGATTTCTTTTTATTACTTCCGCATTATTTGTTGTTGCCCACTTGCAAATTCGTACATGGTAGACTAATTGAAGCATGAAATAACCTCTATTTATCAGGATAACACTTTTTTAAGTTCAATTTTGAATTGACTTTTTTCTAAAAACTCGGGTATAAATACTCACTTACGTTATTCCTATAATTAACTCGGGAAAAAGGGGAGAATGAAAGGCAGTTGCCAGTTCTTGCCGTTTTTGCTTTGTGGGAGGAGGAGTAGTAGGGAGAAACAAAAAAAAATGTTTCAACAAACATAATATATTCTCTTTAAAAAGGCAGTCATGTCATAGTTGCGTATTGCGTACCATACGCCATCCCCGTCACCATGCGTAGTTGCACTCACAGTTTTGTTCTATTATTAGACCGAAGAAGTTCTTTTCACAGCTTCCTGGATGAGCATGAGGGCTTTCCTCCTACTGGATGCGAACACCGTAAAAAGCGGATGTAGACTGGAGATCCGGAAGTAGTTGCTACTCATCACTGAAGGCAGACTAACTAAGTGAAGCTGAAAAGGTGCACTTTTGGTGTAATCCCTCCACTTGCTTGTGGAACTTGACCTCCTGTGCTAACCGGTTTTGGGACTTCTACTACTTCGCAAACTAAATTTTACATCTCCCCAGAATGGTGAGTGATAAGACAAGTTTGTTTCCTTGATTGTTATCTGGTCAAAACGGGCGCTTTTTCGTTTACCCTCGCTCAAAAATTCATTTTCTGTATTTCTAGGAATTCAAAGTGAGAAAGGAGTCGGAAACTCGTAAGTGAACAAGTTTGGGAAAATATAGTCTCGTAGATTCAATTTACTTATTGGCTACTTACCTAATATTTATATCATTGGCTGTTTCATAAAAAATGGATGGGTTGTGTTTCGTTGTTGCAGTTTTGGAAAAGATGTTTCTGGCTCATGCTCGTTCTGGTCAGATCAAGAGCGAGCTGATGCCTCGCTCTTCTCCGGGAACTCACCCCTGATCTAAGTGTGAACTCAAACGAAATCCAAGGACAAATCCCTGGCCCTGAATTTCAAGGTAAGGACAAAGAAATTGTGTACCCCCAGGTAATATAATATGTCGTTAATGTGTGTAAATCCTAATTTTATTATACTGGGCTAACTGTGACAGTGTGACGTATATACTCGCATGTGGGTTTAATAAAAAGCGCATGTCATAAATTTTGCATTAACAAATCTACAATCTAAACCAATAGGGTAGTGATATTATGACTGTGCAGCATCATTCACGTTTTTAACTATAGTTAGCCGTTAGGGAGGGATGAATCTAATTTCCTCTGAAATCCCTATCTCTGAAAGTTAAAAATAGTCCCTAAAATACAGATCTCTTTCCTATTCACTTGCTGCTTCTGGATTTTTTGTGTCGTTTTACAAATCTATCACTGCCAAATACATACAGCACTACACCAAGATAATGATTCTTCCTCCATCTTCACCATAGATTAGTACAATGTAAACATGCTTACTGGATTTTTTTCCCTGAGAACACACACATATCGCATTCCTCCTCCATCTCCTCCAACTCCGTTTTTTTGATACAGTTTAAAAATACTTTTTTTATTCAACAAGATTTTTTGTTGTTTGTCTCTTTCAGAACTCGTCGACTACGATACTTTCCAGCGAGTAATGCTTCACTTTCTGGTAAAGAAGGCAAAGAAGGAGAGCAACGAATTTGCTCACAAGAACGTCATCGGCCTTACAGACTTTGAAACACCGTGAAAAACATTGACTTTTTGGTCTCACCGTCTTGTGAAATTTCTTAGACATTTTTTCACTTTTTCAATGCTACTTTCTACTACTACTGCATTACTTGTACTTTCATACTTTTAGTTTCTATTACACACACTTATTGCCTTATGCAAACATTTTTGCACACCTCCTCCGTAATGTCTCAGGTATTTTCTGGGATAAAGTGTGAAATATTATGCGTAAAACGCAACCGAGTATCAGTGCGAGTCCGTCCGTCCCTGTTTTATTATTTGCACTCTTTCCCACAATTGTCAGGTCTCAGGTGCCTTGTTGTGGACATATGCAATGCAAATTAAGATCAACTATTGCAATTACTTAATAGTGATCCACATGTACTTATGTTAATCCATCCCAATGCTTCAAGTGAAATAATAAAAGAACAAATACTTCAAAACCAAAAACAAAAAAAATAATTTAAACTCGTTATTTATTTATTCTCAACTTGTATTTTTCTCATAGTTTTTTCCATAGATTTATTCTTTACGTTACTCCACTTTTGAATGACTGATTATTATCTGAAAGATTGATGAAATTATTGTTTCTTGTGGCATCTCTCATGTATATTTTGTCCAGTGGAATCTTTTCCATTGCTGGCTTAAATTGCGTCTTCAAAAGAAGAACCGGACTTCAAACGAGTTATATACCAGACACGAACGATACCATACCCATTCCATTCTAACTAAATATCATTTTCCACTTTTCAGTAATACTTTTCTTGATCCAGCAATTCATTTCCAGTTTTAAATATAATGTGTGTGTAGGTAGCTATAAAAATTGGTGATATTTTTGTTAGTATTTTATATCAATTTTTTTTATATTGGCTGTCTGTCAGTCCTACGAAAAGCTTGGAGGATGATGATATAATAAAGGACTGGAGGATACACTTTTTTCTTCCTAATGAGTTGCCACCTAAGACAAAATATGACTCACACTGGCAGGCTTAATTGAATAAACTTTTTTTTTTCAGTTAAATATTTCTATTATAGTAAGCCTCTAGAGATTAGCCTTCACTGACACATGGATATAAGTATATTCAACATTTTTGTATACCTACAAACGGTTTTTTACGATACGACACGAGTAAGTAACTCTATAAACAAACGGAAGCGCGAACGAGACACGTACATCTACATAAATTGTTATTATTATTAGGTATTAATTATATAATGATCCTTTTACAAGCTGCTCATGATAGGTAACGGACTTGATCGTTACTTAAAAATTCTGAAATTGTTATACAATTTATTTTAATCATCATCTTTCCCTACATATATTTTTTCTTTTCTAAAGTTAGTTAGTATGACGCATAATCACTGTTAAATCTTTTCTACATGATACAGATTGACTTGAAAAATTCGAAAAATCGGTATAAATAGTCATCTCGAGGATGAAAAAATGTTACAGTTACAGTATATGGCCTATAGTTTTAAATCTATCATAAACTACCTACAATTTCATGTGTAACAACTACTTTAAAAGCAAATAATAAAAACATTTTCAGTGTTTTTATATTTATAGGTATATAATGTCGCACTTTTTATTGCTTTAAACTCAATTGAATGATCGGATGAGGAGACGCGTAGACAAACCGGAGAGAAAAAAAGAGAAAAAAATGCATGAATTTTTTTTTTGTAATAAAGCCTCTGGCTAATTTTTCCGAATTATTCCAATGGGGAAATTGGTTACTTTTTCTAACTTATTAATTAAGGATCAGCTTATAAATAAGCATTGTGATAGCACATCATCATATCATGCACCAAACAAACAAAAGAAACTCTTAACAAAGTTCAAGTATTTTTTTTAACAAAGACAAGATATAGGGGAGCTCATAAGTGTGAATTCTCTACTTATTGATCGTAATACTTACTTAATTACCTACTATTATTATTAGTATTATTTGTATGCAGTGCTTATATTCCCTAGAATTGTGTATTCTTTATATATTTACGACATTTTTTGTATATTGTTGTATATTATTGTGTACTAATTAGTTATGGCTAATTTGACTGGAAGCAGAACAATTGCTGCTGTTGTTACTGCTGCTCGTTTGTTGAATTTGGTTGTGATGTTGGTGATGGTGATGATGGTGGGAATGGGAGTGTGCAATATGGGTTGTTTGACTACTATGACCTCCACTTCCACTGCTACTGTTACTCTGTTGGTGGTGATGTTGCTGCTGGTGGTGGATTTCGTCAGAGTGGAATGAAACTGACATGCCAGAGTCCAGGGATCCACAGCTGCCCCGTCGAATTGGTTTACCTAAAAATGAAAATTAATTGAAAAAAAAGGTTTGGGTTACGCTCAACACGTCATCAGCACCTATACCTTGAGTATTTACTCACATAATTAAACTTGGCCATTGAATAAGATTTTACTTACATTGGTCACTGATGTCAAGAAGGGAATTGCTAAATCTCTTGATTTTCCCCACATCTACACCAGAATCCCGATCCCTGTTCTCTTTCGAGATGCTCTCAATCCTGGCCATCTCATCGGACTCTGCGATAGCCTCGCGGAGATCCTCCGTGAACTTGGCGCGGTCGTGCTCATTTCGGGCGTTGAGATTCAAGAGAACACTGTCTCCCCGTTTGAGAGAGAGTCCGTGGTCAAAGTATTGATTTGAGAAGAGGGCCAGCGTAATACCCGCGAGGGGGTAGCTCTGGCGGAAGGAGTACGTAACAGAGTTGCGCTTCTTGTGGAAAATTTTTGTGAGGACAAGAAGGTCATTGAATAAAAACACCTCGCGTTGATGCGAGCCAGGCTTCTCCCGTTTGTTAATGTCGGCAACCTCATAGAGGCGGCAGTAGCAGACTAGTCTTCGATGAGGCAACGCTAGATTCTGGGGAATCATAATAGATATAATTTTATGAACATATTATCCTTTCTAAGCCGTCTATTTTTGCAATTGCACAAAACAAGCATTTTTTTGAGACTCTTACCGGTTTCTTCCCAACAATCGTCTGCTGAACCTTCATAACTTGGGTTACATGATCTGATCCTGTTTTAAACTCAGACTGCTTTATTCTCTCGTAAATCCCTACAAGAATCTCACGGTCAATATCTGCTCCGTCATCGATCCCCCTAAGGTTCTTGATAAAGTCTTCCAGTTTCATACGTCGGTCTTGTTTCAGGTGAGGAGTGTGCAAATCTGTGTTCAGCATTACGATCGCGAATGCCAGGACAAATACTGTATCTGCTCCGTTGCGAAATTGCGAGCTGCAAGACACATTTCAAATAATATTTGTTAGGAATCAACTCTAATTATTGCCTCACTTGTTCCGGGACAAATAGGTAAGTTATAAATACTTACACAAGATGTGGATTGCATGTACCATAGCGTCTACTAAATGACTCCATAATTCTTTCAATCTTTTGTGCCTCCCCAGGCATTCTCAAGAAAGTCTGAAATCTTCTCAGAGCCAAATCCACTGGCATTGAGGCTAGGTCGATTTCGCTAGCGAAATGTCTATAATTACAAGAAAAATGTGAATTAGAAACTGGAATAAATTTCATAGCTCTCACAGTTATTATTACAATTTTATTATCATTATCATTGCAACTTACTCCAAGCATGACATTGAAAATGGACTCTGTAGATTCGCCAAATACTCTCCAATCATCTGCTTGCTAAGTCCCTTTCTCGAAATCAAGAATCTGGCAACGTGAGGGGGCGTCCCTTCCAAAAATTTCTTCTTCACCAAATATGCCACTCCCACCTCAGGTTTCTTGTTAAACAAGTTGAGCCCTACACGGTACAGTCTTTTCCGTAAAATTTCAGCTTCTCCATCCGACAAATTCTTTGGCATTCTCTGTTTCTCCGCTGGCGATGACTGGGACGCAGGGGAGGAAACCGACGACGAGGAAATGTTTGGTGAGACATTTGACGATGATGATGGGGCCAGTGCTCCATTCCCGACCCCAGGTTGCGGTGCCGGGAGGACCGGCGCTGAAGAGGAAACGACTAAATTGGGTGCAGAGTGTTGCACTGACTGAAGCTGTGATTTGCTATTGGATTGTGACGAAGAAAACTGCGATTGCGACTGGGACGACGGAATGTGATGGTGGGAATGAGGGGGGAGATGGGCTTGACTGAAATGTCTCTGTTGTTGCTGCTGTTGTTGCTGGTGGTGGTGGAGGTGTTGTTGATGATGGGATAATCGACTAGATGAGGCAGTGGCACTGCTGCTACTACTAATAACCTGGCCTACAACACTATTACTTGCATAATGTAGCTGCTGCTGCTGTTGTTGTTGTTGGTGGTGATGACTCCGGTGGTGGTGGTGTTGTTGTTGTTGTTGGTGCTGATGGTGGGTAACATAGTGCTGCCCGTGATGGTGCATATGCGTGGAAGAAGTGGTGGTAATGTCGTCATTGTGGTGTACATGATTTCCTGCTGCTGACAGTATGGCATGATCCACTTCCACATCCACCTCGGTCACCTCCGCACAGTCGGAGATGGGCAGTGGAGGAAGGTCATTGGAGGAGGTCAGGGATGCATCTTCAAACTCATCGTCCAGCGCGTCCACCTCGGCACTTGTTGGATGGGAGGAGTGCGGCTCGTGAAGATCAATACAGATTGAGCAACTGTGTGTGCAGAGGAGCAAACCAAAAAAAAGTTAATCAAAATGAAATCCCGATAGTAGTACATCCAATATTCATATAATGATTTTTGGTGTCATCTTGAAAACCTACGTATTGCTTCCGGCTCCGGTCCCTGCATTATTGTTTATTCGTCTGGAGAGTCTCCTCTCAGTTTTGATCCTCTGAAACTCCTTCACCATACTGTACCTGTAATGCATACAAATTATCTCATTTCATTTCTCACTCCAACCAAACATGGGCATCCAATTCTATTTTTTTTCCCCGTTTTATATGTACATGTGAGCAAAACGTGCCGATGGATTCCGGCATAAAAACATTTCTTGATTGCATTTCTAATCACCATTTTGTGGACGACGACGATGAGCACATATCTCATTTTGCACGACGCCAGGTGCACAGCTATATCATCATCATATAACCTACACCCTGCAACCTTTCACCACCTCTCAGCAGCGTCTTGCAAATATAATATAACCAGTGTGCGCTACTACTACTCACAATTAGGATGCGTCTCCAATTTATAGTCGTCCCTACCCATGTATACGGCATACATTACGACTATTACGAGGGAGTGTTTATCATTTCATTTATGAGCATATAATTGCACACTTCTCTTGCAGCACGTCTTGCCAAACAATATACTTTTTTTCTTCGATATTCCTTTGCAATAAGGTTCAAGTTCTAACATATATTTTTCTATTCAGTTATTGGGAAAATTATGCCAGAAACCTCAAACAAAAACAAAGATCACGTCACCGTCATTTATCATTCTCCCAGAATATATGGCACAGGTGCACTTTGCAACTTCTAAAATGAATAGGAGAGGAGACCACAGCAGCAAAAGTAAGTAACCTATGTACTTTGCAGTCAAGGGCATCCACTTTTGTAAATTGTATATTCCGATTGTGAAATCCTGTACCCAAAAGTCATACATAACTAACTACTACTAAACTAAACTCTCATCTACAAATAATATTTGTGTTATAAAAATGAGTACTCAAAAATCTTCATGCAATTTTTCCTCTGTCCATTCATTCCTTCCTACCACAATACAACAGTCTCTCAGATATATAAATTTGATGATGATGGAATAATATCCCGACGGAGATGATCATACATAAAAAGAGGAAGCAGTAAAATGAAATATGTGATGTGAGCCATATTACCTACATGACATGCACAACAAAGTTAAGTACCAATGCCATATCACCTCCAAAAAAAATGTTATGGAATACGTATCGCCATCGCATCGCCTTCCTCTGTCTCTCTTCTTCACCAGACCGCGTAGTGACTGACTCTCTGGTCACCAACATCATCCAGCATCGTTCGTCGTTCGTTCGTTACTTCACCTATCGTTTAGAACCTCATTTGACCATCCACAAAATTTCCATTATCTTCACATGACCATGTAGTCCGTCGTAAAAAAGGAGTACAAAGACTGACACTAATTCGCCAAACAGATTCATTAGCGACCCATAATGAAATGGATGGAACGTACAGTCAGGCGGTCATCATGCCACTACATTCTTTTATTTATAGCGCTTATTTTCGCTTCCATAATATACCTACTATATCGGTGGTTAAAGGAAGACGGAAGGTTTTTTTTAGCATCAGGCAAGGTTTCCGTCCCAAGACAAACGTTATTTTAGCACACCATAAAAGTCAAAAGTACACATCACATTACGCTAAAACAACTACCCGTTCAATACATCCTCAGTGCCTAAAACTGTTTTATGCAACACCCATGTATGTAGCACATATTTTGCTCATTCGTGAAACATGAAACTGTCAAATATTTCGATATATACGATCAAAAAATGATGATGCTTCAATATAGTATGTGCTTTTCGTCCATCTTTCATTTTTATATAGCCTCGTGCAATTGATGATAATAATTCCGAAAAAATTGGCCAAGTCTGAAGGGTCGTTAATGGAGAAACAGTAATGACGGTTGGGATTGACGTGCGTAATCATCATTATTAGATTTTTATACAGCTTCATCATCCAACCGGCCATTTGATATAATGAGAAATAGTGCAAACTACACCAAAAGCAAGTTGCCTCCTGCCTCCCCTTTTTTTTAGGAGTATGTATATATAGTCAATAACAATCATAAATGCCCATTTGTACTCCATCGTTAAACGTCGTGCTCACTTTTACTCATTGCGAAAATGGGAAGGGAAGGGATTCGATTGAAATTACAGTTAGCAGTTCTGCTCACTGCACGATGTACTTACAGAAAAAAAACTCTGAAAATAGGTGCACGTGTGTGACGTGTTTAAGTCACGTTAGCACTAATCACGATTAAGTAACAGAGACGAAAATAAGGGGTGTT
This sequence comes from Dicranocentrus wangi, assembly GCA_036850665.1. Taxonomy (NCBI): domain Eukaryota; kingdom Metazoa; phylum Arthropoda; class Collembola; order Entomobryomorpha; family Entomobryidae; genus Dicranocentrus; species Dicranocentrus wangi. The sequence goes on along the minus strand of JAANSN010000032.1, from coordinate 56,389 downwards.
TGTGATGAAGTATATGAGAATTATTTTTAAATTGATGGTTTAGTTCTTTTTTTTTGTACCTTCTGTAAGCCCTTTGAATAACGAGGGCCGCGTCTCTCGCAGGTGGTCCTCCATATCGTCCCTCTGCCACGCCTGGATCACCACTTTCCTGTAAACAAGAAAAAAGAAAGGATAATTTAATGAGAGTCGAGAGAGTCAACAGTCAACATGGGGCACACTTTGCATAAAACATTAACTGATCATTAGCTAAAGAGCTATCCATCCCAATTAAATTTGACTTTCAGAGTGAATGCTGAATGCGCTCAGGTAATTAATTATGGTCGATCATCATGATGATGATGATGAGCAGCAGCAGTCGTAGGCAGGTAGCGAGGGACTATATCTATCTATGCAGTCTATCAGTTTATGATTGCGTGACGGGATCGACTCGACATGTACCTACGTACGTACGCTATCCCACAGACAACAAAAAATCAGGCGAGCGCATTTCTAAAATAAAATTCTGCTTCCATTGTAAGTAGTTAGTATAAATGGAAAAATGCACTAATATTATGATGCGTAATACTTCTCATGATGGTAATTGCCAGTTACCCATTACCAGTTGACCGATGGTCGACCGAGAGGTAACAACAATATTTTGAAAAAAATGCGTGTGTGCCGTGTGCCGTGCGAGTTACATTAGCACACGGCACAATATGCATTTTGTGTTGAAATGGGGAACAAGAAATGCACACACTATTTATCATTACAATCAAGTAGGTAAACGATTTGTGCTAATCATAATTGAATATTATATTCCTGAATTTCAAACACACAATCATAAATCTGCAGAGCAATTACCAACCTATACCGTAATCTACTAAGGCTATATGTATTCGAAACTTTATATTGGTAACTCTACGTCTCCCAAATTCAATTCATACCCGAGGAACATAGTAGACCCTCCTGTTCTGCGGTACCCTGTACGAGAAATAAGGTGACTGGTGGCGACCACTGTTTTGAACTGCATTTAAATGCGGAATACATGGATGAGGTCGGACAAAGCCAACCCCAAAGGAGCAACGATATGTCGGCGCTCCACTTCCAGGAATCAGGAGTAACATAATATATTCTCCAAAATGTGAACATGAATTTACACGTGTTGTGTGAGTGAGCTCCACTACTTCAGGTACTAGCGAGCTGCACTTGTCCTCAGTCCTTCACACGAAAAAAAACCTCGACATTTCCAATATGGAAAATTATACACCTGCAGCGCAGTTTTGTGTAAAACACGAGAGCAGACCACCTTCCTCCCTGGAATGGGTACCACCACCACCACTTCTGAACCAATTTCAATCACTCCCAATTTTCTAAAACTTTAACCAGATTCACCCACTCTGGAAGAGTTGCCCACTATTGAATTAGAGATGCGAGCAATATCACTTTCCTCGTCTGCACTGTATACGTACACTCTCAACGAGCCTGCTCTCACTCTACATCCATTTTTTTCCCAGTGGTAACCGAACCCCATAAAAATATCCACAACTGCCAAAAGCTACACTAAATAAAAAAGTAGTTTTGGGTCTTCTGAAGAAAGTGAGCAATATCATCATGTATTTTTTTTTCTTGACTTGACTTTACTCAACTCCACACTCTCCTTTTTTCAGCCGTTATCCAGGAGATTCTATATAGCAGCCCCACGTTCCACAATCATGATCAATAGCATACGTAATGAAGAAAGTGAACTTGTCTTGGCTCACACTACTCTGCCTGCCTGGCCTACTTCGATGTTGCTGCCAGAGAGAGAGAGACCAACCCGCTATATATATTGCTTTAAAGCAGATCCACACTGCTGCGTCAATGTTTCATTCATTCTTCTTCCATTCATTTAAGACACTAAATGTCGAAGAAGAGGTCGCAGGTCAGTAAAAGGTACACCACTAATTTTGACTTCACTCTCGCCTTCAATTCTCCCTAAGAGATAACAGCCAACAGAGATAGGAGATGCGTTTCGTTCGTTCGTTGGTGTTTTTTGCGTCACTTTACCACATTGTCACACCACCACACTGTAGCCCTGTCTCATGTGAACTGTGCTCTCGATAGAGTAATTACAATAGACAGTGGGTAATTGAGAAACAGGTAAAAAAAACCTTTTTTCTCTATAAACTCCTTGCGAAAGGATTTTATCCTCCTTCAGAAGAGAATCAGATCAGATCACGACAACTCACACAGAGCGGTCACCACCTCCACCGAAGACTTGCTTGTAACTATATGAAAAACTTTTTTTTTTGTGACAAAAGTTGCACTGCAACTGAACCTTGTTGTGTTACAGCAGCAGTAGTCTCATCACCAGTCAGCAGCAGCCACACTTAAACAATATTTTCAATATGACTATATGCAGATCCGCAGAAAAACCAATCCATTTTACAACAAAGTAAACTATCGACTAGAAAATGGTATGGTGGTGGTGGTGGGGCTCATGAAAAAAAGAGAAAACTAGGAGTAGCACTTCTCTATCCCACGTACATCAAATACACACAGTGTGTGTGTATGTGTTGATTAGCAAATTGCGAATAATAAATGCATCACATTTAAAGCCAATCTCCCTCTGCGTTCGAGAGTGCTTACGTGGTAAGGGTAACAAGGTAAGCAGAAAGACAAGACAAGGTAACTTGTCTTCTATTCCCATCCCATCTCATCTAAAGACTCTGCATGCATTATTGTAAAACATCCACATGTAGTTAATATACAAGCATCCCCACTCAAATCACAAATCAGAGAGAGTGAGTCAAAAACTACACAAAGTACGTGTCGACTTGCATAAAAAGGGTAAAATAAAAGTGATGTGCACTTGCAACCAATCCTCCACACATATTATATGCACCGCACACACATCTCTCCTCTCTATATACATATTACGAACGAACGAATTGAACATAAAAATGTTCGACATTTTAACAAGTCTTTTTTTCGATATTGCGACAATCAATGCAATACCCCTTCAAAGCTTGCGATTGTGTATTTACAATATCGTATATTCGCAACTTCAGCTCTTTCTGCGGTAATCACACACATTTGCAAAAATGGGAAAAACACACTTTAAAAGGAAAAACTTGCCTGACCACTACTATACTCTTCTACTCATATTGCTGCTGCTCTGCTCTTACCACTTTTATGTATAATTTTCATGGAAGGAGAAAAAAATATGAAAACTTGTGTGCCACCACAACCATAAGCGACGTTATTAACTGAACTAGAATATCAAAAACGGTGTGGCAAGTGGCAGTGGTGTGCACTTGGATGAAGTGACAAAGAGCAAAATTACAAAAGCCAAAAAGGATGATAGGCAGCCTCCGTAGAGAACCTCAGCCGAAAGCGATTATATAGCTGCAAACAAGAAAAATGCATTTTGTACACCTAGTTCTCGAGTAGCGACTATATTAACCTCTCTGACTCAAATGGAGTTTTATCTAGGTGGCAAGTTTTTATCATAATTGTTCTTCTAGTCTTGGTCTTTCAGCCTCACGCAGCCCCACTAATTAGGCATTTATGAAGTTTAGGCTAAAGTCGAGTTGATTATTCTCAAGCAAGCTGATTTGTTGCTGATCAGCACCACCACCAACACCACTTCCCAGCTATCTTAAATGCATGACATGGATAACACATCTCACTCACTCAACTCAACTAATCTCACAGTTTAAAGATTTAGGAAAAAAGGTCCTTCACGTGGCTTTGTTTGTTACTGTGTGCAAAGGTATATTTCCTCAACTTGATACTTTTTTTTATCACCTACGGCATTTGGTTTGACAAACGAATTTAACACCTGAAAAATTTTCAGGGACTCCACATCCATCCCTGCATCCATATTCATTGAGATATTATTATAGTTGGAAGGCTAAAAAATTGCATACAAAATAATGTAAAACAAAACTCCCTTTGTGAGTTGATAAACTCGTCGATTTGTTATTTTTGTCTTTGGCACGACAGGTAGACACTGATTGAGAAAATGTACGACATGTGTAAGTTTGATAGGGGGGAATTTATTTTTTACATCATTAGCACAATGATTTGACAATGACTTGCGAAATCCTAATCATAATTTGAATCTCTACTTTTCTATAAAAATCCCTGTTTGAATTGAAAGATATTTTGAGAGTATTAAAGAGAGTGTTTTATATTGTTTGCAAATGAAAATGGTACATGCACATTACATTATATATACACATGTGTGTAACAGACATCATAAGATTATCTATCTAGGTACAAAATGTGTTGGCAGGCAGATTCTCACGACGAGAGAGACGCACTTTCTTGAGCAGTGTCCACCTTGAAACGATTAAAAAGGAGAACGTACTTATTTATTAGCGATTTGAATCAGAATTTAAAATCGCTTAATGGCTTGATCAATATATGTTATTATTGCTGTTAAAAGGTGGGTGCAGGCAGAGTTATACCTATAAACAATATGTAGGGGTTGTATCAGTGTACCATGTACCATGCGCGTTATTATAACGTTACATCTTGGTCTTGGTACTGATTCAATCATGAATTCTGACAAGGGAGTAAAAGATGGCAAACAGAGCTGAAAAGTGTGTTGTGTGGAGAGTGGTCGTGGCACCATGCTCACATGTGTATTATCTCTGCAGACAAACTCACACACATGCACACAACTACCTACAATCATAATAAAAGCAGCTTTTTCTGTGTTTCTATGTCATGTGATGGTGTAAAACTGCTTAGCTTTTCAAACTCTGATCACAAAGAGCTCTAAACAGCTTAAAGCTCGCAGTTGATATAAAGATTTTTTTCCTTATCAGTGGTGTGCACTCCTCGCACACTGCGTATTCTTCAATGAGAACCTACTTATTCCTCAATTGCATATTATATACAGCTGCTACTATACTATGCTGCTATATAGCCTTAGCCACCTACTCATCATCTCAACTTCCGCAGCATCCGGCTTACCTCTTTACTTACTCGCACTTTTTCCTCTTCTTCTTTTTTCGCCTCGCTTTATATGCAATACACACTCACTCTCGTTTCACGCTTTCATTCAACCCAATACACATCTGTGTGCGCTCTGCATTGCACTGCACACAACAAAAGTCCTGCCAAACTTATTGCCTCTCTATTGCCAATCAGTTTTGTCTTTTTGGCTCTGCGAGTTGATGTCGCTTTTATACTGCCAAGTGGTTAGGCATGATCAAAATGTCTAATTGAGTGAGTGGTCGTGTCAAGCACAACATATCCCAGTAGTACCCCTCCTTTTGTATCCATTTCGTTTTGCTAAAATAAATCCTTGCACACTTTTCAGACGTGTATTGTCAACCGCAAAATCTTGGTTAAATCTTGGTATATTATATTATAGTCTCTGGCCTGATCTCATCACAAAAATGAGAAGGCATTAAAAGGGTTTCTTTCAGAGAGAGAGGAGCGTAACGTGCGCTATTTGCATAAGTACTACCGCTTCCTCCTTTACGGATTGTCAAAAAACAAGAAGAACAAGAAGAAAAAAACTCGCGAGATCATATTCCCACCACAAAAATTGAGAGTAAGCAAATAATCACGGCAGCAATGCGATGATTTGACACAACTCCAGACAGACAAAAACTCGATATGTGCTTTATGTTACGGATCGTTAAGAAAATGGATTTGTCGCAATCGCGTTATCTAACCCGTAGTAGTATATTGTTCTCGAAATGCGATACTGAGAAAACCAAACCCATAAAAATATATAGATCATTTGCATAATGCTCTTCTAACCACAACTTTGCTCTCACGCTGACGCTGCCAACTTTTATTTTTAAAAAAAAAACTTTCATGCTTTAATTTTTGTTAAGGATTACGAGCCCCTTTTCAAATGACCAATTAACCGTGCACGTGAACAAGAGACAGGGCTAGGTTTTCCGTGTGTGCCAACTTCGATCTTCATTAAATATTTGATGACGTGTTCACGTCGTTTATATGTGTGTGTACGAGAACGAATATATATATAAAAAAAAGGGATAGATTATTATGACTCACCTCCACCGAATCAGCATGTTGTTGTCGCCGTCCATGGTGGAACTGGTGATGGCCTAGTCCATGAGCGGTGGTATTTTGACTTTGAGCTGTTGTGAACAGAACGGGGGATGAGGAGGCAGATGATGACGACGAGGAGGAGGATGACAATCGTGTCATCTCCGAACTTGAGTATGTGCTGTAAATCGAAAAAAAAATAAGTGCTTTAAAATATATACTTTATGGAAAAGGATTACAAGAAGGCATGTAGTAATTTCGAAAAAATGAGATCATATTATTATTCCATTATACCGTGCAAAAACTTTTTTTTTCACTGTAAGTTTATATATACACCGCATTTATGTTTGACCGCACCTTTGGGAGCAGCCTACTACTACTGCATGTATGCCATTTTACTCTTGAAGGAGATTTGTGAGGGTGCCAAAAGATTGTGGAAAAGAGAGTTTTTGTTGAAAAAAACAACAGAGTCCTTAGTTGTCATCATAAAAAAGAGATACAAAGGTGGAGAGCGGACACGACAAAAACCACCGACCAACCTATACTACTACTACCATACAACATTTAGCTTTTTGAAGATTTACACAATTCTCCTTGTATCTTTAGGTAGACTGTTTTACAGCTCGTAAAGAACGTGGAAGGACATGTGTCTCGGATGAAGACGGCAACTACGGAAAAAATTTAGTGTGTTGTACCCAATACGACGATATGATTACTACGTTTTGTTAGAATGTCATGCATGCATATATTCATTTTATGCTATTATGCAGTAGTATCAATATTCTTCTGACTCACAGGCAGGTAGAATGCACAGAGAATGGGATGATACCTAAAAAGAAGCGAAATTATATATCTGGGTAATACGCGGCGGCCGCATGCCTGGACAGACTTTTATCATCCGCACAAATCAACACCATTACATGGAGACCTCACATGAACGAAAATGATAATTTGGGTGATTTTCTCCACTGTGTAGAGTAGACCTCACATACGGAGTACATTCTATGGACAAGGAATGCCACACACGATGATCATCTCAGATCAGACACAAGTGTGGCTTGTTATTCTCACTCGCTTCTGGACATGATCTCTGCGTGTTCATCAATCTCGGGAAGCTTAGTCTAAATAGCCATTCATCGGGAAAACAGAGATTTTTAACCGTTTAGGAATCTCTCTCGGGATTCTCTCCACCAACAACCCAAAAGCTTATAAAGACCCTTTTAGTGATGGTTTTATAAGGATTAACACATTTTCGGGATGATGGAGGAAGAAACCCATAAAACCAATATGCCTCCAAAAAAAATTCATTGTGGAACCCTTTTTATCATTCATCCCAATCTCTCGAATAATATATTTATTTGACCTTTTCGGAACAAAAAGGGAGCTTGATGGGTAGAGCTAGCAGTCATCCGTGAAAAATCACATTTACCACGGGCATATAATAAATGCGTAATCCATGCATCCCAGAGAAACCACATGTTATGGGTGATCCACTCTCTGATCTGTCCTACTTCATTGATTTCAGAATTGTGGAGACAGATGAGAACAAAAGGGTTTTTCAATCAAGACATGCATACCAAAAAAAAATCTTTGACAAGGATTCTTTTTCTCTTACCCTTCAATGGTGAATTGAAAAATTAAATCTGGTTTAAGAAGGATGAATATATATGGTTTTTTTTCTACAAAAGAAAATCACTTTCTCAATATGGCCACAAGTTCACAATTAAGTGATCACGAGCACACCATGTAATCCCCAAAAATGCAGACTAATTTTCCCACAAAAATTTGAAGTAATCAAAGGAACACACTACTACCACCACCGTTCTCACTATTAATTAATTCCACCTGCAGCCAAAAGAAAAAAAAAATCACAACATGTGTGCAAAGGTATACACACGCAGGAGGGAATGAGGTGACATCATCCAATTTTCAGTAATGAAGCCCACTTTCACCTTTATTCGAGGTTCGATTAATTAAACTGAGGTGCAGACTGCTGCTGCTGCGAGTTCGTGCCACGAGTAAAAATGAGTTGATAGTCGATGACAAAATATGTGATGTTTTTGCACCCAGAAATTGGTACACACAAAGTCCCTCTCCTCCAGACTGTGTCTTTGAGAAAAGTGACTAAGAGAGGAGAGGAGAGCAGAGGTTACTTTAATAAAATATTATACCGCCTCCCCCTTTAAAGCTCGCAACTCCAAAAAGCTCCCTCAAATCCAAACAAACAGAATGACCACACCACAACGGGAACGCGAGTTGGAGTAAAAAGTGAGCATGCACTTCTCTAGACAGTGACACAACGTACTAGCTTCCTAGTAATCATAATAATATCCATCCTGCAAAGGTTGTCTTTTTTGTTTTTTCTTCTCAATAGGGTATATAATACTCCATTTAGGTTGTGGATAAAGTCGAAATGCATAGGAGGAGAGGGAAGGGGAGCTGCGAGCTGGCTCTTACAGTTTTTAGGCAGGTAGAATGGAATACATACATGTGCAAAATGTACTTTGCATTTAGGTTCTCCGGGAGAATACAGAGTGGATATTGTGGAAACCACGAAAAAGGAGCGAATGCTTGTGTATAATATATCCTCTACGGCACAGTCTCAGACTCACTTTTTCGGAGAGTTCACTTTTTCCCCTTTTCTCCCCATTCAAAGTTGGCAGTTATGTACATAGTGCTCCCCCGCTGGATACAGAAGACAAGAGTCAAAACAAAATAAAGCTCAAGTGAGGGAGTGAGTCTCTAGCTATTCGGACTATTCGGAGCGAAGGGGAAAGATATACCTTGAACAGGATCAAGATGTGTGTGTATGAGTTATCTTGAATGCAGATACATTCTCGGAGAATTTGTTGAAGACGCAAGTGCAACGTGTAGCTCTGGGTAGTATATAGCGTCACCCACACACACATACTCACACACATACACACACTGCTTTTTTTGGAAAATGTTATTCAACCCGGTACTCTGTAACCGTTTGGAACAAGTGTAGGAAGCAGTAAAGCTCTCATGATGATGACAACACCGAAAAAGTTGCTCGTATATACTTTATTACTACATAATATCATGTATGCATGTATGTATATATATATTATGGCTGTGTGGACATGTACGCAAAAGTTTTGTATTTGTATTCACCCTTGCTTTCCCAGTAAAGATGGAGGGGACGTGGCAGGGAAGACTGGTAAAAATAAGTGTAAACGGTATGTAAAGTGGTCTCTTAAGAAAAGGAAACTTTGCCTTTTGCTCTCCTCCAGAACAACCCACCCAACCGTCGGTCGTGGTGATCGTTAGGAGTAAAAAAGAACCAGTGTTCTAACAAAATATCAGCGAGGAGCACAATGGGAAACTTGGAGAGTGGAACGAATGAAAATCGCCTCTCGCCTCAAAACTTACTCATTTCTTCTCTTCTCTCAATCCCGATCCTAAATGAAATACCAGAGAAAGCTGGAGGAGGAGGATGTGCAACCACAGGAAAATTACACGAAACTCTTGGATGTCTAGACCACTCGACTCGAACAATTTTCGAGAGGAAAAATTTTCCACTTGTCTCCACCAGATATAAAAAAATGATGAGTTTCCCGAAATCACGAAAAACTCATTACGCCCTGAATATCCTAACCTATTTTATATTTAAAGGCCAACCCCATTTTCACCACATTCTCATAAGCACCACCAAAGGCCTTCGTCGTCGGAAGGAGTCCCTATAATTTTGGAAATGAAGCACACACACTCCTCCGCATTCGATTGCTCCATATATCCACCCACCCACACACACATCCCCAGTAAATACCTTTTGGATGACGACAATTCACTCCACTTCCATGAACCATGAGCGTAATCACTCTCGGATAAAAAATATACTACGTAAAAGGATTACTTTTTTCCTGGAAGATGTGGTGCGATACATGGAAGCAGAATGCTGCTATTTTGTCACATAACAGCACACACACGGCTCACTTCATACTCCACACACATTCAAGCTGCATCTCAACTATAAACAGAGTTCCATAATCGCTAGAGCTTTTCTTACATTTTTCTTACATACCCATACCCATCCCGAGGTTGTGTGCTTTGCCTGGCTCGTCGTCGTACTGCATTTTCCAAGCAGGAAATGCAGTGAGCTATGCAGAAAAATTCCAATGTGGCAGAGCCGAAGGGAGGCTAAAGCTCTTTAATGTAATCTCCTCATACTTTCAGGATTTTTTTTTCTCCAATGGAACCCCACTCTCTCCTCATGCAAGTGAAATGAGCACCCTAAAAAGTTTACCATCATCATCGCTCGCACAAAAAACAGCATCATCCAGTCTTTCAACACAAGATAATTTTTTGTTGTCTGGCGAATGGTATGCCACTCTCTCGTTGTTGCCATTTTACAGTTGTCATTATTGTCTCTGCTGAAACAGGATGAATTGAATGCATTCAAAGGAGGCTTACACACAGGCAGAAGAGACATGAAGACACACGGATGCACACACACTATCTCTGGGAGAATGAATTGAAATTCCTTGTTGCACGTGCAATAACGTATGATCTAACATTACTTATCCATCCTATAAAGATGCGGATGCATATATTTTTTGTTGTAGTCAAAACAAGAACCCCTCCAGAAGAAAAAAATGTGTAGCTAGAGATGAGTGAGCAAGGATCATTGTAGCAAAAATTCCTCCGACAGTTGTACACGTCTGTAGAGTGAGTAGTGAATGGCATGCAATGCAAGGGTGGGTTGTGGTGACACAAAAAATATATTTTTTTGAATGTGTCTTCTCCCTTTTATTCATCCTGTCGAAAACGATCTTTTCATTTTGTCATGCAATCCTCCTGTAAAATAGGCATCTTACTACTCCCCGAAGGAAAACATCTTTAAATTCAATATAATGGATCACGTCTCGAATTTCCATCAAGGATGAAAAGAACTCAACTCAACTAGCTCTGGTTTAAGGTATATCCTACGTTTCAATATAGGTTGGATTTCATTAATTAGCTTTGAGTCTCTGGCAGAAGGGCTTTGCTGGAGCGATTGGGAAACTAATTTATATTGAAGTTTCCCTGTTTTCCTACATTTTTTATGAGAAGGCTCACTCAACTCACTCCTTCCTTCGATTCTAAGAGGAGTAATAAACGGCAAGTGGTATATGGGTTCCTCCATCATCAAGAAATTGAATTTCTATCTGGTGATGGTGAAAATCCATTTGGCTTACAACTTGCAACCCCTGCCATCTCTCTGCTAAACGATCCACATTTTCCCCAACGAGAAAACTAGAGAGGAGAGTCTTTGTTCTTAAAAAATTCATTCTGCCAAGCTCACAAGCTACCACAACCAGGCAGGCAGGCAGGCTGAGGCAAGCTACGAACGAGACTCGCAGAAATAAAGCCACAAGACTTGGCTCATGAATTGACAGAGAGGGATGCAGATGCATAGGAGTCAGGCGAAGGGGAGTGCACGACAACTTTTTTTTTACACGAGATACCTAAACCATATCTTTATACCTCTGTGAGTGCTGCGGTTATATCTCAGCTGCACACATTTCGCGTGATATGATGTAGTTGAGACCTATTTGCTCTCTGCTCACTCTCAAGTTTCATTTTTTCCAATGAAGTCGATATACTACCTCTCAATCCAACTCAAATGGATTTTTGCGTTTTTGTTGAAAATTATTTTAGCCCTTCAATTTTTTCCTCTCTGATTTACGCAGCAGTATTACAAAAATGAATGATGATGATGAAACCCTAAAGGGATTAACAGACGTTTTATGACGTACATTTCTAAAAGTCATTATGAGTTACATACCACGTTACATTTTCAATAAATTCCACTTTATCCGTTGGAAAAGTTATAATTGCTGGACTGCGAATTACATCTGTATCCATATTCTAAAAATGGGAGTGAGCACCGAAAAACACACCACAGTTTTCAAGTCATTTCCAAAAGCTTTTTTTTAAAGTGTCATAAAAATGGGAAGACATTTATTTTTATCTGACAACGAACTGAAAATTCTTATCATGCACACCGCACACCGCCGCGCCGCACCCGACAAAGGGGTAAACACAAATACAAGAAACAAATACTCCCAAATTGGACCACTCACTCAATCGATTTAACTAACAAACAAGCGCAAAACAACTTCACAAAGGTACACAAATTTTTGCTTCCAAAATCCAATTTCCAATTTGTTTTCGACGGAAAACTAGCAGAGGCAAAAATAAGTTTGGACAACTCCCACCAGAAAGTTTTTCCTCCTTATTAATGGATCACACACACAATTGTCAGAATTACAGATATTTTGAGAGAGACTGAGACTGAGCTGTGTGCAGTTCAGCCCCACAACTAAACTGTGTCTGTTGAGGGGTATACCCACATTGAAAAAAAAGTTGTTCAAATAATACAACCTCTATCTACCCCATCATATGAGGATTGTAAGGGTGCAATAGCCACAGACATATATCCACATTCACATATATCCTCAACTTTTTTTGAGGTGATTGCAGTCAACGTCTATCTATATATGCCCAATATTATATACACTGCGTGCATCTATAAGGGCAGCTTTAAGAGCCGTGACAGACGTGAAGCAAGCGGTGTTCTTGTACATACAAGGGAGATACGCAGTATTTGTTAAATAACAAGAGCAACCCCTGATGATCTCTACAAAAACCGCTCGATTCTTCTCTTCCTTGTATGCATCCCATGTGCATGTGTGATATACGAACGGAGAGATTGAACAGATAAAAAAATGTTCTCTGTGTATCCCCATATATTTTTTTCATATTCAAAACTTCACTGTGGAAGAATTACATGCAAAAAAATGTGTATGGATGGAGAGAGAGAACCTATTCCGCATTTAAAAGCATTCTCATAATCATCATCATCAACCTTCTCCGACCAGACCATGTTATATGGCCGGATTTGAGCAAAAAACGCTATTTAGGGAAATATCTGTTTTTGGGTATATACCCATGTTGTGCCTAGCTACACACACATACACACACAAGTGTAATTTTTATCTCGACAATTAACGGCCCTCGACCAACGACTCCGTATTTACTGAAGTAGGCGCAGAGAGGGTCACAGTCACATCCCATTTACCATGTGTACTCATATAAAGGGACAATTTTGTTGTTCAAGCATGGATGGACAGAGAGGGTATCACCGTTTTTTTTCAAGAGCTGTTATAACAGTAAATCACAGTGGAAAAAATGTTTAATATGACAGTCACATGTGTGCTCACACATCCTACAATTCACTCTTCCTCCCATTTAACCCACCGTCCGTCCGTCCGTAGTCCGTATATTATTATCCCGTGAAAAATGGTTAGTGGGAGCAAGAGAGGAGAACCGTGTTTATCATTTGACTAAAGGTAGATGATATTATACTGTACACACAGTGAGGAGTCCAACCCAACTTATTTTAAGAAAGGTCTCTTTATCGCGTCCACAAATCTCCAGACTGGATTTAGGAAAAGCTACCTTTCAGACTTTCAGGCACCACAGCAGGAAAAAAACTCGATCCCTTTTGAAACTTTGTAACATGGAATATTTAGTCGGGGTGTATATCGAATTATAAACAGGGCACCGGTTATTCTACAACGTAAACGCATATATCCTCTCCTCGGCTCCTGATGTGCAGAGATACACATGTATTTTTTGATTTTGACATTTTTCAAACATGATTGCCTTTCATCTGAGAAAAAAATGTTATTGTTGTTATTGTGGCGGCTTTTGTTGTCACCTTTTTCAATTTCAATTGATGACTTTAAAAAAGGTTTATAATATGCTGCTAGAACTCGTCCACTTTTTCGTTTTTTACATCCATCCAACAACAAACTCCGCGACAGCAGCAGTGCTATTCACAATGGATTTTAATGAGAAAATCTTATTACAACACAAAAAGAGACTTTTTTTAGAATGTTCCCTTACAAAAGTTTTTCAACAATCGAAAGTTAACCATTTCATTCCTGGGCTATTCCTCTAAAAAATATATGTATATAAATACGTTGATTTGATTAGATTATATTATGCTATCTACGAGAGAGAAACGAGACAGTTAATTTGAAAGAGATGTTAGAACAATGAGGAAGTTAGATTTATGCGTACTCTCCTCCGCATATACCACCAGCACACTTGATTTGGCACTTTCTACACACAGTCAGTAGCGTACTCTTTTTCTGCTACTGTGTAACAATGAAAAGTGTGATAAAACACTAATCTTTTGCTGTGTGGGTTCTCTTTTCAAAAACGATTCGAAATGCACATATAACATAATACATCTCTGCTGCTGCTGCTGCTACTACATTTATTACAATTACACCATTTCCCCTTGAGGACGGTTATGCCTACAAATGTATACGTGTATGTATATATTTGGTTTTTTTTGTTTTGAACTGAACAAGTCTCGAAGGGATTATGCACATAGTAGTCAAATAATGTGTATGTTTACTTGTTACATAATAATAATAAGCATGATATCACGGTGAATGTGAATGGCAGGCGATATATCTTGATTGCAGATATACATCCGCTTCATTACCACTTCACGTTTTTGCATTTTGCAAATTGCTTTTGCATCCTCCTCTCCACAAAAACATGCTTCCCATTCGGAAGCAAAACGCGTACATTTTTTTTCGTTGCTTAAAAGGGCCTAATAATTAGGAGGAGACTAGGAAAAAAAGTTATTTAAAAGTAAATTGCTATAATTATCTTCCAATAGAATGCGGATAATTTTTGTCGATAGAACACACTGTAACAGTACAAAAACAAAACGCTATAATATAATCTTTGGCGTCTACAAAGATCGCTGACCCACAGGGGCAAAAACGTGTAGTACGTAGTATTATATATGATATACGTGTGTAAAGGTTGAAAAAGATGAGAACTTTTTGAAGGTAAAGGAAAGTGGTGCACAGAGCTCATGAAATGAATAGTGTTATTTATCTCTGAGGAGGTAATATATGGTATACCTAAAAAATCTGATATTTTTTTTAGGATGTAGGTAGTGCCGTAGGGATATTATTCGAGATGTGAAAAAATGTACCAAAAGATACAATATAAATTATATCATATAATAATATAATGTGCACATAACACTAATAAAATAATCATGCAAACTTACATTTTCACTTGGTAGGATACACGGTACGCAATCTAATATAAAATCTGTTTTAATGATTTCTATATTTAACTCTAAATTCGATTTCTGGGGGTACACAGTATCTTGTACTGTTAGGTATACCCAGATTGGACCAAACAGCACTTGAAATGGATGTAAAAAAATAAAAGGTTATTCAATAGAAAAATTTCACATTTTCACGCATCGCAGAGAAGACACACAAACCAGAGGGGTGATTTACAAGACTTCATTTTCATTCACAGAGTCCCATTGTAACATTTTTATATGGTGTATAACATCACACCAAATTGTGTATAAATGTATTAGCGGCGGAACAAGAAATCTCTTGTTAAGCATGACTGACGAACTGCACACTCGTGTAATAAAGGCTTCTCTGCTTTACAGAGCTTGAAACAATTGAATAAATAATGAGTGACATGAATAGGCACACAAATAGTGTATAAAACTGTAAACAAAAAAAAGTGTTGCGGATTTCAATGAGCCATGTAATTTAACTCTGAGCGCAGATCACATCATCATCAAAAACTCAAAAAAAAAAATTAAACATGCATCAAATGTGTATCGTGTGTGTGTTCAAGTATCCAATTTCAGTTTGAACTTTCCTATTGTTAACACAAATTCACAGAGATTCAATTCAATTCACAAGTGGAATTAAGAGAAAATTACAGAGGGTATACGCCCACCTTCTCCGCTTTCGAGAGAAACAACGGATGTATAGTAACCTATTTTTTTTAAACTGCAAATCTCCAGATATCCGCCTACTTTGACGAATTAAGTCGATCCACGTCGTTGCCTAATCCTCTCCTGATATTCCCAACTGGATTTACATACTATCACAAGTTTTTTTTCTCCTTTTCTCTCTAACGTGTTGCTAGCTGAAAATTGTTCTAATCACTCGAAAAAATGTGCAACTACTACGTAAGCCCTCCAAGTGAAACTGTTTTACAACCACTTAGACACCATTAAAACCACAAAACTATGACTGCTGCGACTGCGATGTTGCACAAAGTACACACATCTGCATCTCTGCGCATCATCATCTCCGCACAGATCAGAGTTGCGGTAGGAGTGAGATGATATGATGGCGAAATGAAGTCTAGGAAAGGAGGCAAGGTTGTACTCGGAAAAAACACACACGTTACGTTATCATCATATCACTCACTACTCTCTCTGGAATATCAAGGATGGTCAAAGGGGATAAAAATGTAATTTATCAAACAAACATATATTAAACAACATAATACACAACAATGTGACGAGACTGACGAGCTTCATCTCCGCACTAATCTACAACAACATTACAGCATGAATAGTAGTCCTCCCACTGGACACAAAGCTGGCTTTAGCACACAAAAAAAACAGAAAAGAAGATGTGTATATATGTACAAATTTTTTTTCCAGCAATATTTCATACTCTCAATAAACGAAACCCCTCTGGTGACGTAGTAGTTGTTGCTCCACCACCACGTTCATCTAAACTTGCACTTTGTAAATAACAACGATAATTACATTGAACGTCTGACGTCTACTCGGCACTCTGCTCCCTGTTAGTATGAGTGCGCACTCTGAAATTGGAAATGGAGGAGAAAAACTCTGCAAACTTTGGATTTCATATATACATGCTCAACCAGCACAAAAGGAGTTATCAAGGCTACTTTACAAATTAATGTGGACCATATGTGATTCCCTAAGCACAACTTTTTGCATTGAGTTGAGAGTTTTATTATTGGATTTAGATTTCGCTTCAGCATCAGCTTAACTTATTATTATTACACAAATTGGATGGATGTCTACATTGAATCCGATCTTGAAAGGTACTATATAGTGAAAAAAAAAATCCGTGCGTGTATGGCTCTGTTTTGGTTATGTACACACAGATAAAACCTGCCAATATTTTATCTCCTTATTACGGGTTGACTTATCTCAAACAAAAGGTGTACTTTTTGTGTAATTCGCTGTGAATAAGTGCGCGAGAGAACTGTATGAAACACCTGAAAACCCATACAACACTCGCCGTCGTGTCTATCTATCTATGCACAATATAGCTTTCGGCTTTTACAGATAGATTTTTTTACAGGAAAAGGACTGAGAATATGTGTTTGCAGATCGCGAGAAAAAAATAAAAAAATATATACGTAGTCATTCTTTTTGCATTCAACAGAAAATGATTATTATGTAGCATTTAGGGAATCTAGAGATGTAGGTAGTGTTCCGTACGTGTAATAGCAGCATGGCTACAAAAATTTGTGTACTTACCACTTAAGAAAATATATACCAGGCAGGCAGGCAGCCAGTATAATTCTATATAAACTAGCACAAAACATAGAAAAAAGTGGACTGAAAAGCAGAGCAGATTATAATGTGATCTTTGCAAAGTGGATGTTAAGAGCCGTGCTGTTAGCGAAGTTAATAGGGCATCATGATCAATGTATGAACGATAATTTCATACCTTTTCACATTACACTCATTTATTTTTGGAGTGTGCGCGCACACAACACATTATTATAACTGCACACACACTTGCACTACTCACAGCAACATATACAGTAAATTTGTGACAAGCGGAGATGGGGAAGATTTTTTTTTTTTGATGATGAATTGAATCAAATGAAAAAAAAAATGAAGCAGAGATATGAATAAAGAAAGGGGCATTATTTTGCCCACTTTTTAAAGGATTATGATTAGCCATGAAATTTATTGAAAAGAGAAATATTCCTGCAATGCTTTGCGAGTGGAGGAGTTTGAAGAGAAAATGCAATTCAGCAAAGTCTTTGTGGATTTGTGATATAAAAATTTCGTGATTTTTTCCGTAAAAATTCGCCTTGTTTACTTACGTGCTTGCACGCTTGCAGAGTGACTAAAATAGGTCAAAATGCATAAAAGGAGGAATAGGTGAAGCGTTGGTAAAACAGTGAAAATGTTTTATGCATAAATGTAGGCTAGTAAGCCTCATCTCTCAAGACACACTTGAAGTTGTTTAGCGAGGGACTACTACTATACTACTACTACGTAAAGTTAAAGTGGTTGATGATGGTTATGCATTCGTGCGGCCAGCAGCTTAAAGATTATGCATGCAGCTCGTCTTCTTCCCCCCAAAACGAAAATCGAGTTGGTTACTACATAGTTTTTACGAGCTTACACAAGTAAGACAGCAGGGTATTCAATTTTTCAGGTAATTCAATAATATTATTGTGTAGTGTGGGTGGATAGCAGCTATAAACTTTTTTGAAAAAAAATGTAATTGTTACAAACTCTCATTATTTATTTAGTTTGCCAACCTAACTACGTACCTCAATTAATCATAGGAGATTCCCGTCATTACATGTTTTATAGCCTGTGATTTGCTCACGTTTTTGGTGTTTTTTTGCGAGGATTTTGGAGCCTGAAAGGAAAACATGAAAGGAAAATCCCTGACTGGGAATGAGTGCCTTGGGAGAATTTAATTGAAATAGACAGCAAGACAAGAGGCTCCTTTCTCTTCACGAGCTCACCGTGTGTGTGTGTGTGCTCAAAGGAATGGCATTGGAAGTGCAGTCAAGTTGAAACCCGTGTGGTTGAGGAAGGGATCATCGTCGTGGTGTGGTGAATACGCAATGCAGTTTTAAAACACTCGTCCAACCTAACAAAAGTTCGCTATGGAGGTACACAATGAACGCAGGCTTTTGTAATCGTGAAAAAATGTAATGGAAATGCATAATGTTTGCAGAGGAAATTCTACAAGCATGAATAATTTGAGTGATGGCCTTGGTGTGAAAATGGCAAATGTTCTGTCACTCAAATATTTGATTAAATCCTCCGCAGTGTTCCTTCAAATGGGTAATCCTCTTCCACGACTGCTCTCGTAATGAGGTATTATATATTATATTATACGAAAGTTAGTAGTTTCAAGTACGGCATACTTATTTAATTGCAATAGGTATTTTATAGCGGGGGGTGCCAATATTTGAAAATGTTATCATTTTTAAATATTATTATTATGCATGTGTGCTTACTTTCCCATATCGGGTGAACCTCCACTCTTCTTATTGTCTACCTGAGCACTGGACCGTTGTTGGTCCCCACCCGAACCACTTTCAATACCACTTATTTTCAATAAAGGATCCTTTAGAATATTTTCCGGGATTAGCGGAGCACTATCAATAAGTTTATTGTTATTATTACGACAGCGTTGACACGGTCGACCAATCACAGTCATTATGAGCCTCTTACTTGCGGACAAGCAAGAGGAGGAACCACTACTCAACTTTCCGAATTTGCACATTATGATGTCCTGCAACAATAGTAATGAAGGAGCCCATCCTTCAAGCAAAACTCTCTTTTAAACTGTGCTCCTCTCAACTCTAACTTTCTAACTGGATCGTCGCGTCGTCACCTTTCCTTTTCAAACTATGTGTGACTCGACATTGGTCCAAAATAACAATGAACGCAAGACAACAAGCGAATACCAGACCATGGGCGATTTTCTTTTCCCTTTGCGAATTCGGAGAATTGCACCTCGAGCTAATCCGGTATCAGCGAGATAACATCAGCTGCAGCGTTATATTATACGTGTTACAAAAATCGCAATGATATTTGTAGTATCCTTTTTTGTTTTCAAAGGGTTGTCTCTCGATCTTCTGAGAAAATTAACCGTGTTATGAATAGCCTTTCCCCAACACAACACACACATCTATCTCGCTGATGATGATGTCTTGTTCCTCTGTGCTATATCCTATGAACCATGGTGTGTGTGTGTGTGTGGGTTTTTGTGTATCCTTCGTTTTTGGCTGTTCTACGTAATTTGCTATTTTTAAATTTTTCCAAAGAGACACCCATTCACCAGCTGAGTAAGCATGAGCATGCCTTTCGGAACACTTTACTACCGTCTCTGACTAGCGACACGACTTGTGTGAATATTCATATAGTGTGCGAAAATCCCTTTGTGAAATATTGAGTTGGGGAGAGATACCATAAAGTCTAAAAGATTTTGATCAGGTTCTCATTTCATGCAAAATATCCTCTAGAGTAAAATAACAGTAAGCATCAGCAGATACATAGCATATAGCCTCCTTGAGAGTGTTGACGTTACTCAATCTGCGAAGAAGAAAAAAACAGCTTTACTCTCGGCTTTTCCAT
Source organism: Dicranocentrus wangi (assembly GCA_036850665.1). Classification (NCBI taxonomy): domain Eukaryota; kingdom Metazoa; phylum Arthropoda; class Collembola; order Entomobryomorpha; family Entomobryidae; genus Dicranocentrus; species Dicranocentrus wangi. The sequence goes on along the minus strand of JAANSN010000032.1, from coordinate 36,153 downwards.
TCCCACCGTCGCCAGAATGTTCCGCAATGGAGGGGTAATCAAAAGAAGCGTATTTCACTACTTCCACAAATTCCATTATCATCGTTTTTCATGAAAACGTCAGTTGTTCACAATATGGTGCACCTTTCAAGCGGCGTTTGAGTGGCAGCTCTGGAAAATTTTCGAGTTGTTGCCAGTTCCCATTGATAATTACAGGGTTGGTGAGAAATTAGAGGTAGACAATGAACATGAAGGTCAGATATGGTTCCATTTACGATACCAGCATATTAAACATCTCACCTCGACTACACATATACCTAAGTATATATACTTACTCCTCATCCGTATTGTCTTTTGGATGTCACCTGTGTCTCCAATGTCGCAAAAATATAGAACAATAGATCATGTCGCAAGTCGCAATTACTATATGCTTGAAACTGCTTTTCAATAATTTTTGCCCCGCGTGAACCACTGAACTAGGCAGACAGGTGCTCTCATGACTTTATAACAGCACCTTGCCCGTGAACTTTAGAGAATTGTGCACACATCCCCAAGGAAGAGATCAATCATGTCATAGTATTGAAAGGCGTAACCGGTCCGTAACCCCTTAGAAAAATATGACTACTACTACGAGAGGTTTACGTTTACACTACAACTCTGTGACACCTGACCTTTTAGCTTAATGGCTGCCAACAAAAGGAAGATGCTAACAAGTAATCATCATTTAGACTTTTTCCTCCACTTATTTTTATTTCAGTTGCGTACTATAAACTATACTTAGGTACTTGCACCGCACATCATCAGCATCATCATCATGGAAAAAATACGGAGCGAGTAATACCAGGTAAAATGGGCTTTGTTGTGGGAGTACGCAGAAAAATCCTTTTCCTTTGCGTACAATAGGGAAAAGCAACGCCGTGAGAGTTTAATCAGGCTTCGTGCTTCCCAACAATTTTTTTCTTCTGAGAACACCACTTGCAGCAGCAGAGCAGCAGCAGCAATCATCTAAACAATGATATAATGTGCTTTCTGCTCATGTAATGGGGTAATATACATTGAGGGAAAATAAGCTGAGAAAAGTTGAATTACGAGTGTACTCACTCCGCCTGTGCACCACAGTATTTTTAAAGCAGCTCCAGGCTAAAAGTAAATCATGTGAAGGAAGCAGTCGAGCGTAAAAAATCACAACATCCTTTATTTATATAGACAGAGAGGAGAGAACCAACGTCAATTTTTTTCAACTTCGTTAAAAAGTCTATAGTCGCTCATGAACTTATCGGTAAGGGGAAGCTGTGCACACACATTTTGTGTGCTATTTTAAAAGATGAGATCAATATTCATTTATTTACTAACGTAAATGCAAAATACTGATGATGCAGAAAAAAAATCAACTTTCGTTTTGACACAAAAGGACACCAAATGCCAAAACTAGTGCGGAAGCTTGCCAACCTTGCCAACTGAACTGTGGCGAACTTTTTAGAGAAAATATCATCTTTTGAATGCTAATTGACAATGTCAAAGTCATAAAAACAAATTTATTTTCAATATTTTTTTTTACCTTTCCGACTCGGATGCTGACGCTGACGCTGGTGAACACGATGGGACAGGCATGGGTGCCTGCAATTGGACAGGATACTCCCCACCAACGTACGGAGTGGCGTCCACATATCCAGCAATATAGATCAACATTTTGTTGATGTTTTATATTTTCCAAGAAAAAAAAAACTGAATTTCCTAACTGAATATAATTTTTTTTGACAAATGACGAGCTGTCTAGTAAGTAAACTCACGTGCCGTATTTCGCTGAGGCACCTTTCACAATCTATCTAGACACACACACTTTTAGCAACAAATCACTCCAATCTCAAGTCAGCGACTGTCCTCTCAAGACCAGTAGCTCTCGACAAGTTGCCCTACAACTTTTAAAATATCTTTCATCTTTCAATTTGAAAGTGATTCAATTTACATTTACACACAGGATTTCACAAGACGATGCCAAGGAGTTATGTTATAATATAGTTGCACCCCTTCAAACCCTTTCCTCAGGTGGATCGTGCAACAAGTTCATGTTGTTTTTATTTTATTGGCGTGAGTTACATTGACGCAAATAGCACAACCATAACGAAACGAAACGGGAGTACTAACTAACAACTCTGGTTAAACTTATTAAGCCTCGCAGAGATGAGCCGAGGAATAAAGTTTCCCTTTTCTCTCCGTGTTCCCACACAAACTGATACTGGACAACTGATCATCCTCGTCCTAACGCCAAGTCTTTTTCGTCCCTATTATGCCCCAAGAAATTACAGAGAACCACTCTCTCCTCTCTCCTTGCTCCTCCGTGTGCCTCTTACCTTACAACAATGAGCTCAAACAATAACCCTCTGCATACGCATTGCACATATACGAGAAATGGAAGTTCTTAAGTTACTCAAGTACTTATTTTTTCTTGAAGAAAAGAGCAGCTGCACGCATTTATTACCATTACACTCAAAGTAGTAGGTAATATTATTACATTTTGTACACACGACACTCGCAAGTGTGGAGTCTTGATTTGAACAACTGGTGGTGTGCGAGCGAAGGCAGTCTGGCTGGGCTCCTCTTTTTACGCAATACATATTTATACGATACGAGATATACGACGACTTTGTTCGTTCGTACCAAAAACAGGCAACAGTTGAACAACGACGACCACGCAACACTACTACTACTACCAACTGTTGTTGTTTGTTGCAACGGTTGAACTCTACTAACTCCACAGACAGAGGCACCCACAGAAAGTTTATTACTTATCCTCTTTGTTTTTCCCTTTATAATCTACACCTTATATGACCAATAATGTTTGTCGTGTATTACCAGTCCTCTCGTTCGTTATACAACAGAGACAAGTTTGTAGAAACAACGATAAAAATAATTATATAACAACAACATCCACTTTTTCCCTTAAAAAGGTTTTTCCACTTTAGAAAGGCGACTATATAAAATGGTAATAAACCTGGGAACCCAAGTGGGCTACGACGACGATATGTTATATGGCCTGTCCATCAAACTAGGCTTGACTAAATCTGAGAAAAAAATCAGTCTTCTTCTTCTTCAGGGTACACGTACGTAAGGGAGCTGACAAACCCTTATTATTGGCTTTCCTTTAGAAACTTTTTTTTGATGATGAACTGCTTGGTGCTTGATCTAAAGTTCATATAATATTACTTCATATATTCTTGGAGGAGAAGACGAGGTACTCCCTCACAAAATACAAACCTTCGTTGTTCCAGATTTTTCCTGTTTTTCAAATTTTCAATTGAGTCTTGAAAAATAAGAGCTTTCATCTCAAATTTCTCCACCCTCCTCTCATCCCGATTCTCTGAAGTTTACTATTTTCCAATGAAAAAGGGCAAACTCCTTATTTTCCAATTTTTAGGTACATAACGTACTTATATTTTGTGTGTACAAATACAAAGAGAAAAAGGCGCCTGGTGGTGGTGCTCCTAGTCTAATACTCCTCTCACTCAAGGTTTCAGGGTTATTACACAGCACACTTGTTTCAGCTCAGGTAGCCCATCAATATAGCGATAGCACGATCCGAAGCATATCCCGAGAGTTAGTTGATTGCTGATAAACGTGTACCACAAAAGTCGCCTGCAGACCAGATGTGTTTTTTCTTTAACATATTGTCAGTCAGTATCAGGAGTAGTACAAAACTGCATATTATCCAGCACCTCTCCAATATACAAGAGTTACACGCTAAGTATAGGTTTTTTTTGGTGGGGAGAGAGATCAAGAAAAATATCGAAGACAAATGTACAGGTCATTATCTTTTTCCGAAGATGAGCCATTGGCAGTAGTCATCATCAAGAAGAAGAAAAATTGTGCTTGTTCATCTCCATCTCCATGACCGTCACCTCATCGCACTTTTGGGGTAGCAGCTGCTGTGTCCCAACAGAACATCTGCTTAATACCCGTGTTTGCCCCGGAGCAAGCAGGCAGAGTATAGAAAGTGGAGATGAAGATGAAGAAAACCATAACCTAACCACAGTGGTCTTTTGTGGTACAAAAAAATATACGATGCAGTAGTAAGAAAGAAGCACATCAACTCCAGCCGTCCAGAAGTCGTTAGCTGGTTTTTTTTTTTTATTATCCAGAGATTGAGACTCGCTTTTTGTTTGGGTTTACAATTTTCAAGTCACAGTAGTATATAATATATTTACAGGATCGGATCTTATTATAGAAACTAAGGATGATATTTGCATAGGAGACTGCGTTCTCAAAGTCAAAGTTGTATTATCAAAACCACTTAAGAATCTCCTCGCGTCGTCTTCACCTGGAGAACAGTTATGAGATGAGCATGGGATCTCTGCCGTAGTCTCTGCTCATTATCATACTCAATATTAGCTTTATTTTTTTAGCTTCTTATCGCCCTTTTATCGGTTGCGGCAGGTAGACCATTAAAAACACTATACGTTGCGGCGTTGCGCTGACTGATGTCTATATAGATTTTTAAAAAGAGATGCTGATGCAATGCAGAGATTCAAGATGTTACACCATCCATTCCACAGGATTTTCGGTTCACTGATTGTTTAAACTTTGATTTAAATCTGTTTTCTTTTCACTCCGTCGTAAGAAGAGGGGACGAAGGCAAAAAATGATGTTTTTGTGACCATATAACCCAGTTTTTAGGTCACTTCAAGGAAACAATAAAAACGCCTCCACTCTCCAAACACCCAGTTTTACCCCAAAAAAATCCCGTGTTCAGTTCAAACATAAAAAGGTTGGGCACTGGGCACGTGTTCCGATCACACACACAAAATGAGCACAAGGAGGTGTAATACACGATCTTTGTTCTGTGTGTGAGTAGCCCACAAGCAAACAGCGCCGCGTGTAGGAAGACTATTAGATCCGGAAAAGGGAGTAATAATTGTTAATACTCATGAAAAGTATGTTCTTTAGTCTGTGTGGATTCTTACAAGAAATTATTACATTTGTCATGATTCCCCCATGAAAGAGCTCACCAAGAGTGAAAATGGGAAATAAAAGATACAAAAGGTTTTCTGCTTCATGATCCAAACATAATGACTCCCTTATTTGGTCTGCGTATTGTATGCGCTGACAAATACAATTTAGATCTTTCAGGATACTCCATATTATTATGTACGTTCAGAGTGGGAAGAATTGAGTGCATCATCTGCTATTGGGAAACATGTGTTCCACAAACAAATTTAAATTTGAAAAATCAGAAGTGGTCTTTTTCCAACCCACGTATGTAACGTAACGTATTAATGCGTGTGTATACGCGAAGAGGGTTTTTTGGTGGTAATCATCATCATATTAGAGTAATTAAAGGGCATACGCATCTTGTTTTTGGAATGTTGAAAAAAGCTTTCTTGAGAGAAAATGGGCAGCATGCCAATGTATAGACAAGTCACACATGACATGGATTAATCTTTCGTGTGCATTTTCACATCTTTTGTTTCCTTCCGAATGAAGAAGAAAAAAAATCAGTTAAAAGTCGGAAAAAAGTCGTGAGGCAGATGGTACACACAGAAGAAGAGGCAAGCTAGGTATACAAATACGTACTGAAAGTGAAGGCAACTTTACACATTGCATTGTGAAGGCTGCGATATAATCTGTAAAAACACGTTTAAGACGTTGATTACAGCCTGTATACCTCGCTCTGGAATTGTGCTACTGGTCTTGATCATTATTAATCCTATAAGAATCAGGATCTGATTTTTTAATTTCATTCTTATATTATTCAGATAGGTACTTTTATGCATATCACATCGCATTTTGACGTAATGCTATAGTGTATTGCTTCACCCTGTGAATAAATTAATAGGGAAAACTGGATCGTGTCAGTTTTCTCCTCGGTGAAGCGCATCATGTGCCAACTAGACCCACTCTGTCTTCTCGGAGCTGTGTTTCAAGCTCCAGGAGAGCTCTAATAAACAGCTCCAACAAGTAACAGAGCTGAGAGTTGTATGTGTACGTACGTATCTAAATCTATTTTGCGTAACTGAAACAAGCTTTGTTGCGTATTTCTTTAAAGGTCATTTTGTTTAAACCTTCAACATATATATTCAACATAATATTAAAATGTATATTCCCTGAAACAAAAAAGAAGTCCCGTTTAATCTCATCGCGTCGTCGTCACACTTTGTTACTCTTTTACCTTTCATTCTCACCTTTTAGTAATAACCCACACATGTGAATTCTTGATGATGATGATTTAATGCCGTTAATGAGCTAATAATTCCACCTTTTTTCTAATTACCGTTATAGATTCATATTACTTTTGTATATATATGATGGCTCACTTTGCAGAGCCCCATTATTCTCGGATAATTACGCAGTCATTAGTGTTTCACTATTGCGTAATGCGAGTTGGTTTACTTGTCACCTTTTGTTTGCGTATTATTATTACTGAAGACACTGCGTAGAGTTCAACAAAAGCCCTGTGTCATCAACCAGTTTCTCTGCAGCAGCAGAAGTAAAAGCAGCAGGAGTATTATAGTAGTTGATAGTGTTGCCCCACCAGTATAGATGCCACACGATACCAACCTGAAGCTTCGTCGCTGCTTCGAGCAAAATGAATGAGCATATATAATCTGATTTCATGTGTGGATAGAATGGGATTCCCAACTTACAATTAATTCCATCTAGACAATGCTATATAATTTCATTAAGAGTTACTACTTGGTATACCGTAACCTTAATCTTTCCCAGGAGTGATAATATGCATAGGGTTTGGTATGGAGCAGGTACGAGAAGAGCACACGACATATTATATTCCTCTGATTATATTATGAATGACGAGATTACCTACAAATATTTATTGTTATTTTCCGTTATCAGTCAAAACGGAGAGGTCGTGCCATGTTAAAATATGTAATGTAATGGATGATGGGATGTGATGTGAGTGGTGGGGTGCATGCTCCAACATAAAAACACGTTTAAAAGTTCATATTAGTATTATGATTATTATCCAGTAGTGTTTACCTTGGGTGTTTCGTCGTAGAACATGACGATGATGATGACTCTTGCTTGATGTCAGATTCGAAAGCAAGGTTGTCCTGACCCTGGCCCAGGTCAATGTTCGAAAGGGATAGCGGATTTTGAATGTAAATCTCTGACGAGGGTGTCAAAGATCCGCGGGGAAGGGCCCCATCCTTGTCGGGTTGACAAATGTCTACCAAAAATGGAGGCAAGATATTTGGGCTCTTTTTCCTCCGCTCTCGGTCCCACCTCCGCTTGGCGCACAAGCAGTAATTTAAAATTTTATTTGTATAGCGACCACCCCGGCTTCCCCCACCGTCTTCATTGTTACTACCGTCGTCACCTCTATTATTATTTTCACAAATGGAGCAGCGGGAGAGCCAGATGCTCACAGACAATGAGAGCATTCCGAAAACGACGAGGAGAGGAACCAGAGCGAACATCTTCATTTCTGAGAGATTCAATTCTCCACTGCAATTTTCATTGTGATTCTGCCCCAATTTGAGGGTTCATTGTCAAAAAAAAACAACTTCGCCCATGTGGCGCAAGACACAAGGTAAGCAAGGTGCCGACAATGCAAAAATGCAGTCAGTCATTCACAGGCACCGTGAAACAATTGTCGATTCATTTCCTTTGATTGGATCCCGTCGACAATAATCTCAGAATACTCTTACTCATCGTGAGTTTTAGTTGTGGTGACCTGAATTTTCCACCTGAAAAATTTCCCTTGTTGTTGGCCACTTCAATTGAGAGACACAGCGTCACTAACACTCTCTTTCCTTTATGCTGACTGCACCAAATCAAATGATCTCCCAAAAACCCTCACAATATAATGCCCTATTGCTACACAAAGCAAAAACAAAATACTGCTTCTTATTTTTTTTTTCAAAATTCAAATTCCCCAAGTTCCACCGTGACTCCGACTTGCTCAACTTGGGAAGCGGTTGACAAGTGAGCCTAATACTAAGCTTGTGTTTTTGGTGGTAGGAGTGGAAGGGCAAAAGGCGAAACACTCTTGTGAATCCGCTTCCATTAATCACCGTAATAATAGATAAATATCCGCTTTTGACACATGCATCAACACGCACACAGCAACCACGACTATGTTTCCTTTATGTCCTCCCAGAACAAAAAAAAACTTTTATGCAAAAACACGAGCCCCAAAAAAAACTCTCTTGTAATCCATGACAAACACGGTAATCAAATGGAGTCTCTTTTTTGCAAGCAAGCGACCAAGTGGAAAAACGGAGATACGACTCTATTCTTCTCTCATTCCCTCATGTTCATAGTTCCTAATATGTATTTATATTCTCCGTGGAAAATTGCAAGGCACAATAATACCATTTCAGGAGGCTATATAATATCCCTCCTGTCATGTTAGTACATTGAGTGATCAGAAAATCCAATGAAGTTAGCAAATACTCTTACCTGCGCTCCACTTGGCAGGATACAGAGAGAGAGAGAGAGGGAAAGCTCAGAACATGTGAGGATATTTCAGGTATTGACTACTACACATCCCAAATTGGATTACATTACGACGTCCAGGGAAAAAAAGCATTTGACAGGGATATAATATAGGTAATATGCTCGGATATGGCAGCTGAGTGAATTGTAATCAGTAGACACATTGTGTCACATTCGCAGAGAGACAAATAAGCATTACTTGTCTCACTTACTCGCTTGCGGTTGTCCATCTGCACTCACTCAGTTTTCACAGGATAACTATCCACTGCTGAGGATAGTTCACGGCCGGCGGTGCTCCAGGTAGGTAGTAGTAGGTATACCGTATATCACCTACGGACTAACTACACTATTGATTGGAGGTGAGCATACGTAGCGTAACTGTGCTGTGCGAGAAAACAATTCATTTTTGGAAAGAAATTGTCCAGGCTCGAACAATGCTCTACTTTGTCGTCAACGCTGTTGTTGTGCTCATTTACTCCATGAGTGAGCGAGCTTGTAGTAGGTATACCGTATATCACCTACGGACTAACTACACTATTGATTGGAGGTGAGCATACGTAGCGTAACTGGGTAACCGTCAAGCGGACTGCTGGCAGTGCAGTGCGAGAAAACAATTCATTTTTGGAAAGAAATTGTCCAGGCTCGAACAATGCTCTACTTTGTCGTCAACGCTGTTGTTGTGCTCATTTACTCCATGAGTGAGCGAGCTAGCTCATCTAACAGGATTCTTAATCGGATCGTCAACCTTCCTAGAATGCTATTAAGACTGAGCTCTGCTATCTTAAATATCCACACGCAATCTGTTTTTCGTATATGATAAAGGTATTCATTCTCCGTCATGCCAATTTCTCCACTTGTTTTCCTCCTATAGTTTTCCACCGCGTAAGTAATAAGTGCACCACATATATATTGAATTCTTGTACACGTAAATATTATTTTTTTCTGGGATATATTTCATCAGCGAGAAATGCAACAACGCAACCGCTGAGAACTATTTTGGCAATAAGAAATTTATCAAAACAGGCTAATTTCCCACGATAACGGAATATGTGCTGAACAAGGATAAAGTTATTGCGTTTTCCTTATCAAATCGAATACGGTAAATTAAAGCTAAATTGCACATTTGTCTTTTCCACATCATCATCATACGTCTGTCTAGCAGAGTGGCAGTGGCACCCATTATTTGCATATATACGTATTTTTTTCTAATCTATTTAGGAAGTTGTGTTTGCTCGCGTGAATACCAAATAGGAAGTTGTTCTCGACGTTAAAACTTTTTTGTATTTGCGTGAATTAAAATTTTTAATAATATGATTTTTCTGCTAGAGTACAAAGTGGATGTATGCACAGCAAGCATGTAATGCATTATACGCTTTTATGGTTTCGGCAAGACTTGAGTTTTTGATGGGAATCGTAATAATAAAAAACAAGCTTAAAGTTGACGATCTCACAGATAAGATGGGTAATGTCAAACAAGGAAACTTGTCGAGGAATGGTTTCAATTTTTTAAGAAAATGGTTTGTTTCACGCTGCCACTTTGTTTTGCCGCATTTTCAAGATAATTAGCCACATTTTTTCTGACTTTTGCTTTTATATTTTTTCTCCATTTCTGGGGGGAAATGTGTGCAATTGTGTGTGTGAAGTTACTTGGAATTCCCAACATGGCTCTCTGGAGAGAATGCCGGCTTCGAGTCAACATTAATTCATTTTATTCATTAGTATTCTCATTCTCTCTCTGTCAGATGTGGTTAGAAGAACATAAAAGGGCAAATGCCAAAAAGGACAAGGTATTCTCTCACACTGGCAATGAATGACGTAATAAAAGTAAACACGCAAGTCAGGAGAGGAGAAACAAAAGACACTAAAAAGAGCTAGTGTGATCAATGATGATGATCTGATGTCACCAGCAGCATGAGGTATATAATTTCTTTTCTGCTGCGAATGATTCATTTATTACTTGTGAAAGAAGCGGGCGGAATGTACTAATGAATTTTGGCTCAAAATGGAAACATTTTTATGGAAGTTTGATCTTTTTTTCCAGAAATGCATCTGTCTCCCCTTTTATGTTAGCAGGTTTTACGACAACGTGACTCCTTCCTAGAAATAGGAATATATACTATATCGTGGGCGAAGATAATCACCGGAATGTTTTCTGGGAAAGGGGAAATAAGTACTATCTGAAATTATATACGGTAATTGGTTCTCATCTCGGATTTCTATTTACTCAGGACATGCGAGCGGACCATCCCATCCCATGATGTTATTCTAGGGCCCTATAATTGTTATGTAGATCCGTAGGTGGGGTGACAAATGACGTGGAATGAAAGGAATGTCACAATTTGAGAAGAAGAAAAATTCTACTTTCTACCTTTCAAAAAAGCATATTTTGTAAAAGAATAGTTCGCATGAACTAGTATTCATTTCGACATATTTATCTGTCGATCGTTCCCACTCCAGAATAGCTTGGCTTTTATCCTTGATCCCTGATCATCATCTGACAGTGAAGATGCCTGCACAGATTACAACTGATCATAATTACCCTTTCTCTAGTGAGGTTCACGACCACCAGCTAATTAGCAAGTTTCACATGAGCAGAGATGAAAATTGTATTGTTCCCTGATGTTGAACTCTATATTCTGTAAACGACACGTCAGCCCATGAAAAATGAGCAGAACCACCTGAATAATTTATTGCCCTGTTGTGAGCCCCCTCGTGAAGATTGACACTAATTGGGTGCAGCTACAGCTACTGCACGATTGGATTCACCACAGCAGGTAATTATATTGCATAATTCTTTAGGACATTTTATGCTCATGTCGTACATTTAAATTGTAATAGTGAACTTTTATCTCTTCTTCTTACACTAGAAGTGTGTGTGTATATCACTATTTACTTGTCCATTGATGATGAGTCTATCAGTAGGTTATGCTCCCACAAATGTTGCCTCATCCCTGAAAATCCCTTGATGTACACTCACACTGTGTCTCACATTCTTTGTACTTGTAAATGACTTTTTGAATTAATTGATATTAGTCGATATGGTATTCAAACTACCTAACGTGGATATTCACTATTCTAGGGATTCCTTCTATTTTTTTAAGGATATTTTTAGATGCTTACCTGCGACATAACACGTAGCCCCGAGACCGACTTAAAAAGTGGGCATATGGATCAGCCAAGTGGCCATCCGAGCTGTACACTTTTCTCCGCAGATCGCATGCCAAAACGGCCTCTGATAACTCTAGAACATCCTCCTCTTCCGCAGCGGCAAACATGGTGCTGCTGCTGCCGTCAATACGATTTCGCCACAATTACTCACATGCAACCCGAATCCGACTACGAATTCCCATATTTTTTTTCTATACGAATCACCACACACGTAACACCTGTTGCTCAATCAGACACGGGGTAGAAACTATTTCACTAGGATATATGAACCTAATGTAACTAGTTTATATTAGAAATTTCACATTTTCCCCATTTAAACATGATCCGACCGATTTTTTTTCAAACAAATATTCCTTTATGAACACACTGCCCCACTCCATCAATCCTGAATCCACTTTACAAACTTTAGGGTATTCTTCTGCTCCAGGTGAAATCGCCACTCAATTAGCGCACCTTGTCAACCTGCAGAAATTATAGGTACCCCCTATCAATTTTCAACTTTCCACCGTGCACCCCCAACTCACAATGGTTTCACGAGAAACGGTGAAGAAATCAGAAAAACAGAAAAAAAAACTGTACAAAAGCTGTAATAAACCATATATTGTTGTTGTTGATGCAATACTACAATTTTTCTCTAAAGTACAGTTCATCACTAAACAATAAGGTGAACCTCCTAAACAATATCTGCATACGCTGGGTGGTGGTGGTGGTGGTGGTGGGGTGATGAGTGTGTAAACAATGAAAATGCTCCTCAGCTTATTCACCTTAGTTTGAACTCTATACTAGCAAGTCAGTAGTATGTATACTGTGAGCGTGTGTGTTGTAGAAAGCAGGAACAACTTCCCACCTTGGTTCCCACGAGGTGTCAATCACAAAGGCCGATAAAAAACGCCAGCTATAGTGCACTAGGTCTTGAAGGGTGCCCACAATTTATCAGAGTGCATACAAGCATACTGTATAAATGTGTATTCTTTAAAAAACCTTGCAGACTTGAGTCTGATGTCTGGCCACATATATATATGCAGCAGCGACGTTTTTGATTAAATCAAACAGTAAACACGGTGCTCATCATCCTCCTATCAAGTAGTGCATATAGAACCGACATCATCATCAAGCTAAAGCCACACATAAATAACATGTGGGCATATAGATATATACACATGTAAAAATAACATGTCATGAGACCATAATCAGTGTACCTGTCTTTTCTACGCAAAAATACGCATTGCAGATTGGAGTTATGTACTATATGTATGTACATCCCCCACACATACATATATATTATGCGCTGTTGTGCTCTACTTGATTCCTTTTTTGCAATGTTTTATAAACTCGGGTTTGAAACTTTTTTCTGATATATGTGTTATACATATAAATATTTGATTCCCATTGTTTCTCATACAATATCAGACAGACACAAACATAGGGCATGCATAACTATGGCATAAGAGTACTACGGTGACTGCCCCAACTAATAACTCTGTTTAAAAAAAAACTGTCTGTTAGTGTGGTTTGGTTAGTTATATACTTCTTCATTTGAACTGAAGAAGCACATGGATGCACTTTTGCACTGGCACTCCGTTACTTTACTTTGAAACATCTCATTAGAGGATTAGCATTGCAGCGCTAACTACCTCACAACATGGTATTTAACCGCCCCTTCACCTCTCCTCATCAACAGAACGCCTTGGACATACATAAGGTTTTGTGTATGTGGGAGGAGGATTCGCAAAGTGCTCAACCTTTTTAACCTAACCTTTCAAAGGTGAGGTGGACGGGACCACAATAATTATGTTTTATTACGTGATTTACGCACTGCCACTGCATATCAACAGCAAAGAGCTATTTTATACGAGATGTATGCAAGCATATTGACTGATGTAATTAAAGGTGCTTATTGCACGCCCACACACACAGCAGCAGCAGCTCGTCCATTTTATGTATGCTCATTCGAGTGACCTTTGTACTGGAAAATGGGAGACCATAAATTTTGGATTAAAATACAACTTGTTATGTCATGTCCTTTCTTCTTTAGGTTCCCATTTATTTTGGTAATTTTCCCCCTAATTTACGACCGTGTAGCCACCGGTCGAATGAAATGGATGATGATGGCAAGCAAATTTGTCAGAAGGTTATTACATTTATAGGTAAACGTCGTGATGTCCATTTTGTGAATATGTATATATATATCTCTATTATCAAAAGGACAAGCTGATTTACTGCCCTTTCGTGATATTTTCCATTGAGCCATGAGAGCCAATCGGGGATAACTGCACCAGCAGGCAACAGGCAGACAACCACTTTTATTCATTACTAAATACAAAAAACGTACAAGTGAAGTTTTGTGTCACCCAGGCTGACAAAAAGGGCGGATTTGTTGAGGTTGGGAATGAAGAGTGACATTTGATTTGCGGTGTCATTAGTCCAATAAATAAATATATATATCCATACCTAGACTTCACCTTATACTTACTTAAAATAGGTACTACTAAACTACTACGCCGCGCATGAACACAAATCGTGTCTCTTGATCTGATCCATATATTCTCTTGCAATGACAAACCATTAACGGGTTTCTTGTCGAGTCGCAATAAGATTTAATATCCCGATTTGCACATTTCCTTGATGGCATGATTGTAAAACCCAGGAGCCGAGTGAATCAGTTATAAGCAGAAAAATCAAAGTATCTTTTATTTATCCCAACCCAAAAGACAAGACATAGCCTAGAAAGATAAAACATGTGGAACATTTTTTTTCTGTTTAAATCAGCAGCATAATATATTACAATACTGTTTGGTAGGAATTAAACTGTGCTCGACTTTTGCAACTTCCATCCAAGTCGAGCAAGTTAGGTCGTCGGACCATTTTGTTGTTTTATAATGACTATATATGACATAATAACATAATGTATTTATGTTTGTTTATGCAGACGCCGTTTTTCTCAGGTTATTTAAAGTAGTAATAGTAATAATAATAAGGGTGTATGTAAAAATATATGGTAGACATACAAGAGTTGCTGCTGTGGGTTGTCGAGTCGGCGTGAGTGATTTGTACAGTATTTTTATTGCCAATTATATTGAAGACTGGGAGAGAACGCCATTGACTTCTGTCCCACAAGATATTACCTATTCGTATTTAAATCAAATGTGTATAATGTCTCATGCCTTTGATGATTGAATATTATTGCATGTAAAATTGGTTTCTAACGATCCAAACCTTCATGCCTTGATTGACAATGGACACCTCCACCTCTTAAAAAGGATGGACGTGTGCGTTGGCTTCATATAGAATATCATTATCGTTATCGAAAGAGGTCACAATTTTGAAGCCACACAATTTTCAATGTACCTATAATCATCCAAGTTTTTTTTTCGTAAAAACACAGTGTATAATTCGCACGGTTTTGTGCAATCATCCCCTCAAAAATGTGTGTAAACAATTTTCAGATATGCACAACACGGAGTTGGCTTCAAAGTGTGATATGATGACGTGATAAATGTCGAGTATCAAATATCGACATTTCTCTCCTCGACTCTTTTACCTGCGACAATTATTTTGTCATTGAATGAAAACCCAAAAAACCAACAAAACAGGGGTAATAACACTAATAACCATGCAACAGGGTTATCGGTTTACTTTTTTTTAGAAAAATGTTTTCGATGAAAGTGGTTTTTCTTTTGAGAGGTGCACTCAATCTGGCAAAATCCTTATATGCACTGTGAGTGCACTCAGGAAATTGGGTTTACGTGCTGATAGTTTTTGCACACACAAAAAAACTCTGCTGATTTTTATTACAGGTTGAAGACCGCCGAAGAATCAATCATATATATGAAGAGAGAGAGAGAGAAAATATGAAAAAAAGTTGTAGATTATAAGCTAAAATCCGGTATAGAACTTTTTCACACACACACACAAAATTGGTGTGGTGTTGTGGGGAGGGTGAGGTAATGGCACAAAACAGACAAGCCTGTCCACAAGAAAGAAATTTGGCAAAAAAAAGTTTATTGTGGGCTGTGTTATATACCTATGATTTGTGACATCTTAATTGCAGAAATTAATCGTTGCCTTTCGCGTTTTTGCAAGTCAACAGATTTTCTAGTTCGTTTTCTTTTCAAAACGACAGCCTTCCCCAAAGGGGATGTGGCGTGATTTTGAGAGTGGGCCTGCGGTGAAGTCTAAATTATGTTGTGGAAAGGATAATATCTGACGTGTATAAAGAAAAATGCGTTGAATTTCGCATGTTTTTTTATAATTCAAAGGCTGATATGTCAAGTGGGATTACTGTAATCAAAAGATAGACTTGGTATGTGTCTAGTAGATAAACAAAGGGAGTGACAGAGAGGATACAAAAACTTTCTATGAAAATGGGGAAACGGAAATCGAGCTAAAGTGACCTCTGGTAGGATTACACAAATACAGTTATACAGGTAGACAAAGGACACATCTATATAATATTCATTTGGTATTGTACTAATATAAATTTGGATATGGTGTCGAGTCGCCCAAAAAATGAATACGTCTTGAAATTGATCCTATCGAAAACCAATTAAAAAATGCAAATTCCTGTGAACCCAGAAGTAAAAAGATTGATTAGACGAGGGTGGTAGGCATACGTAGGCCTAGGCATCTCCCATGAGAAAAAATTAATACTGGTATTTGCATACACAATGTACGAAGGATGAATCTGGTGTCATTGTTTAAATTAGCGGATTACGCTGGGAGACTGCAGAAAGCGAAATGTTTTGATGTAACTAACCTTCTGCATAGCCGATAGCCACGTGAGCGGCATAAATAATGAGCGTAAGGATCTGCCAAAAGTCCTTCGGCATCGTACACAGTCCGACGAAGGTCGTATACCAGCACTGCTTCCGTGTATTCCAACACCGTTTCCTCACTTGTAGTTCCAAACATTTCAACCACCTTTCCAATTCTACTACCTCCACGTCCACGACCACGTTGCTGCTATCACAGACTAGAATCATTCCCATGCAGCCAAACCAGTAAGTTCATGATCCCTTGTAATTACATGCATGACTTGGGAATTAAGTGGAAAAAATGAAGAAGCACAGAGAGTCACATGTAGTATACACACACACAAACGGTTGCACTTTCTTTGAAAGATTTTACAGCAAAATAATTAATTTGTTCAGCCACCTCATGTGCCACACACACGATCAGTTATGCACAACACAAGTCTCCCTCGTGACTGGTCAAGGAAGGGAGGAAATATGTGGAGGAGATAGTGAACACACACAGGTGGATTGAATGAAAATGAAAACGTCACGTGAGGCAAGCACGATTTTTATGTCATACGATTATACGAAATGTAGTAATAGTAGAAGTAATATTCCACAAATTTTCCCTCATTCGAGTTGTTATCCAATAAAAATGAGAATCTGAATGGAGAAATCGTAAAGGTTCCCAAAAGACTGTATTGTAGTAATACACATATAAATTTTATCTCCAAGAAAAAAACCACAAAATCACTCTGGGAATTACGTTTTTGGTTATAGTTGCATCACACAAAGCAACACACGCGCAGTGTTTTACACCGTAACTGATTTGCGGGCAATGGACAGAGTGCTGCTGAAGGTTAAATTTCCATGCGAAGAAATAAACGTTGGAAAACTTTCGCTTTAATAGTTACACATTGTAACTAGGAATAGCAACAAAGTAGGCTATATGGTACTTTGATCATCGAAAACAGATCTGAAAAGGTACCGACGAACCCGTGCCGTAGTATAGTAGTAGCGTAATGATTTGAGAAGATTTTTTCGTTTACTGAAACGGACCAACCTTCATAAAAATTTGAATTGCAAACACCACACCAATTCCACCTGTACTTTCCTATGAATATTTATACCCTTGTTGTAAAATTCCTCAAAAAATTTAGTGATCCCTCTCTGGCATGGGGTGAGCACACAACGACAATGAAGTTAAGGAAGGACTAAAAAGTTTCAAGTGATTTTTGAGGCAAAATAATGCCACCACACTTACACTTATCTTGAATCAAATCAAAACGTCTGCCATGTGAATTGAGTTTTGTGTGCAAGAAAAAATGCCTGTTTAAAAATGGTCCTTGTAATCAACAATCATCACACAACAACACAAACTTCCAATAACTCACTGCTTACACTGCTCGGCTTGCTAAACAACTGATAGAAATTTGGTAACTGCCTCAGTGAACCGTGACAAAACTCTTATTGATATCGGCAGCGGCTTACTACTACACGCTGTAAGCGTACGTACGCTTCACGAGGAATACCCAAGCGACAGAAAAAACAATGTGTGTCAGATTCGCTGTGTGAGCAATTTTTAGGACCACACTCGTCTCTCGACGACGAGTCCTGTGTTTATCACGCGCTTTTCAACAAAACAAGACATTATTGAAAAAGCGATAGCGAAAATTCATACGGCACACTGGCACATTGTCTCTGCGCTCCTGCTGTACATGCCAACAGAGTACTCTGTATCGTAATGAATGATGCACATATATTTCGCAAACGAAGGAAAAAGCCGTGATCTTCACATTTACAATATTTTTTTTCTCCTTCTTTACACATGTAAAAATTACACATATCCTTATCCTTCAGTATTCTTTTTTTGATGATCTCAACTCTTTCATGCTCATCATGTGTGTGTGGATAGTTTTTTTTGCATTTGCGTTTACCTATGCACGTCAGGTTATCCGACAGGTAAACAGAAAAAAAATATATATGAATTGCTGGTTTTTCTACATATCCCTCATTCATTCAGCTAATGATGGTTAAATTCGTATGCTGAGAGCAATTGTGCAATTGTATGGGTGATTCCGTATGGGCAAATTCGTTTTGATGCTAACATTGTTGTTCCTAGGTGGTATTGGTATAGTAAGTAAGTAGTAGCTGACGTAGATTGGCTACGGACAATTTCAAGGTGTTCCACTGCTACTTTTATAATATGCAAAAGTGCTTAGGATCTTTGCTTTGCTTCAAGTACATAAAGACCTTGGAGTGAAGTGTTTGCCTGACATAACATATATATCTTGTAGGAAAACACATAATCATAATTATATATGTTTATCATATTAGAGAACCGTGTTAACAGGTGCAATTTAGAATTTTTGCTGTTTTTTTTTCTGGAAAATTTGTTTTAGACAGCTGCATTCACCCCACCACCGTCTGCGTCTGGATAGCTCTGGAGGAAAAATGCAGAACGAGCGAGCAGGTACAATAAGGAATCGGGTTAATGGTCGACTGGGATTTTGGCTCGCTCAAAAAGTTTGTTGCTGGAACAATGAAAACTCTAAAAGAATGAGGAAAATATGATGCCTGCTGTTGCGAAAAGTGTATAGTATTGTACCGTGTGTTGATTTTTTTGATGTCGTGTCCATTTGCGTTATTGTTTATTGCCCCACCCTTGTTTTTACTTGGAAGCAGGGAGTAGGAATGAACGTGAAAAGGAAATCGTCATTCATCATGATATCGTGTGTGTGTGTTGTGTTGTTGCTTTCACTCTTATAGGATGACTTGGGGTTTTTTGTGAGAAAGGAGTTAAAATGGGAATCCATTATCCCACACAGTTTTTGACTCGGGACAATGAAGCTATGTGGGCCAGGAGGTATAATAATGGCATGTTGCCGATACACAAAAAGCACGAGAGATGAGATTTATATTCATGATGCAGAAAAAATGATTTGTTTGTGTTTGCTTTTGACTCGCCCTCCTGTCCCTGTCTGACCTAAATTATGGGTTGAGAAGATGGGAAATAAACTACATGCTACATATGAACGCGGAAAAAGGGGTTAAACTATAAATTTTGTGCGTGCTTACCTGCTCGTACTCAATTTTATGTCATCATCCACACTCAGTCCAATTAAATCCTGGCAAATCAGGCTGAACTCGATTTCCGGTTCTAAATAGCCTGTGCTTGTGTCCAGCTCGTCGCAAGTGGAGCAATCTGCTCCACTAGGATCCACCTTCCCACCTCCTCCTCCTCCTCCTCCACCACTACCACCCACCAACACAGATTCCTTGCTCCGATGCAAACTCTTCCACGTGTCACTTCCCCTGAAGGAGCTGCTGGTCCTCCTCTCTGGTTTATCAAGTTGACTCAATTCCCCGGCAACTGCCTGCAATTTCAGCTCTTCAACTTCGCACAACAAGGCATTCCTCTGGGCAATCACTTGGTTCAATATTGGACTGCAACTGTTTGATTTCGCCCTCTTGCTGGATGACTCTGAGCCGATCCATGGTGGTTTCCTCGTTATTACTTATTGCGTGTCTATCGATGAATGATTTATGCATGATGAATCCTCCAGTATGTTGGAATTGGAATTGAAAGCACAGTTCACAGTTATAATTTTTTCCCTGAATCTGACCTCCTACTACACAAAAGCAGAAAATATCATTTGGTCAGTATCACATTTCACAATGTAGGTACGTACCCCTACCCAACTTGAAGTGACACATGCCATGTGTGTGACATAACTCTTGTAAAATTGTTATTTTCATGCAGATGCTACCTCACATGGTCACAATGTCTTTATGACTGACTGAAGAATACTGTCCATTGACACTTCTCTCAAGTGGTCAAGGAGTCGCCCAGTGTGAGATGAGATGATGATGATGACTTGACTTAACAGTTTTCTTTACTGACCAAAACGATGACAAGGATGGAGGATTTTTTTTGGCAGTAAGACGGCATTAATTCATTGTTAGCGCTATACAATGTTGTTGATTCCCCTGAGCAGAGAGCACTAAACTTTGTCCTAAAGGTAGGGAGTGCAAAGTAAAAAGCAGATATATATCTAAATTTGTTTGTTTGTATCGTTTTCAACGTCTGTCTTCTATTAAAAAATGCCCACATAACATTGTGTCTGTCTGCAATGCAATATGTGCAGATTTTTGTTAGTTACATGGTGGTACACTGGGAGGATGTAGGTACTCCGTCTGAGGCGCCAGCGCCAGTGTGAAGAGCAGTGAAAGGGTTTGCTATAAGCATTGGATTGCCATCCCATAAAAAATACTTTTTTCTCCTACAAATTAACAATACCCAGAGAATACCTGTGAGTACCATTTTGTCTCCCATTTTTCAAGCAAATGGATAATGGAGACCGTTTTTGGCTTCTTAAGCCTTTACACACACACATTGTTTGGATGGATGAGAAGACATTGGCTCCTCATCATCAAACACATCTCCTCACCTCTCCTCCTGAAACCTGACCCAACCATATTCCTTTTTCGGCTATCGTCAGCTATTCTATTAATCAATTTGATTTCTAAACCGTAATCTCCTTCCACCTCATTATGGCTCAACCTCGTTGCTTTCGCATTCCGTTGGACCTCATAGTCCTCGAGCAACCAACGACCAACTCATTTATCATCATTGCATATTATGCACGTATATGCTCTTGCTCTCAACGAAACCGTTTAAATCTGCTGGCTATACATGAAAGGTACTTTTTTGCATTCTATACAAAATTTCAAACATTTTTAAGTCACACAACCATTTTTTTTCTTTCTTTCTTTCTCTCTCCATTCGTATATTATTGAGTTGATCAACAGGAAAATAGTGTCAAGCTTGAGATACTACTTAGATCATCCTCATCATCATCATCAGCCATCCAAATATTTACAAAGGCCGAACAAAGAAGATATTTCATACAGGCGTAAAGGCGTCATTGGCCAAGAGTCGCAATATCTTATCAAATGTCAACTGTACAACAAAAAGAGCACAGTCAAACAACAAAAAGGTTTAATTGCATACCTGATTTTAATTTTTAACAAAAAAGCCTTGCAGTCTGAACCACTTGTATGCGAATGAGTCAGAGGTGTCAACTGGACAATAAGGGAAAAAATGAAAGCAACAAACGCTATTGAAGTACAAAACATTTGTAATCGCTTACTTTTTGCTTACATGTTTTGTGTTGTGACCAAGATAAAGGGAATTAGATGATGGTGTTCAATAGGAATGTGTACTCAGTAAAATTAAACATGATATTGTATACATAGTCGTAAAGATTTATATGATTCATGTGAAGCCATAATACTAAAAAAAAAAGAAAAAAAGAGTGGTGCCGACACATGCCGTCCAATCTGGGATGCATGTCGTACGTTATGTTTTATGTACATTATAGGTACACACACGAGCTTCATATCGCACAAATGTGCAATATATTATATTATATTATCTATCGTCTGTGGCAAACTTACTCGCGCTTTGTTGACATGTGGTTTGATGATGTTCGAGTACTTCACTTGAGAGAATTCATAGGTACACCACCGCCACCGTCATCATCGGTATAACCAATATCACGTAACTTCTTAAAAGATTTGCGGGTTGGGAGTTGCAACTTTAAGAAACATCTTGAACGTCAAGTTGGGTTGCTTCTTGCTGTGTCCCGCAGGAATGAAATCTCAAGTAGCTCCAACCCAACAACACGTCGTATCGTCTTAGGTAATGGTCAACGCACTCTCACGAAATCCTTTGCTTTTGTTAGTCACCTCACGAATTTCTACTTTTCCAGGGAAAAATGACGAATTGAAGTATGTTTTTAAAACACCGGGTTTCCCGTCAAGTTTCCCAATTTTCTCACGGGATTTTCGCGGGGGAAGGCTCACAAACACTGAAAGTTTCCAGAAATCCAACAAAAATTGCAGGGATGGCTCCTTTACCAGGAGAATTTTAAGTGTTAGCTGAAATCTGGACTAGAATAAGCCGACACTCCTAATACCTAAATCACTTTTTGCTCTTTGATGAGAGGCCTCCTTGTACCTCACACATTTTCAAGTTTGTGGGGTTCGGCAAAACTGATAAATTCCAGATGATGCGCGACCGCAAAAATATATATATGTTTCTTTGCATGCGGCATGCTCTCCTCTGGAGATGGAATCAATGAATGATTTAGACTGGCATTTGGCTAATATTAATGGGAAATATTGTGAATATGAGCACAGAGCTGAAGGAGCGTAACATTATATAATAAATTGACTGTTGCAAAGTACATAACTTAATCACACCACTACACACACACACACACACACACCAGAGGATCGCACATTGGCACACTCGCTGTTTTTATCATTTAATGTTCTCTACAGTTGTTGATAACTCTTCTTCTCCATACGAATCGAACACACAACAGTTTTTTCACTGATACATTGTCACTTTCCTAACTGCACTTCACACTGTGCGAACACGGTGAGGTTGTTGATTTTTGGAGATGTATAATGTAAGTGGTTGCACACATTTTGCGTTTGCATGCAGAAGACAAACTCCGTGAGCCTTTTTGCACTGTCTACTATTTCGCTCGCATTGCAATCTCCCAAATGGTTTGCACAGGAGCTCAAAGATTATATCATCTGAATGGGATTGGGATTGGAGGAGTGTGTGCGTTGCGTCCGTAGAAAAACCTCAACGTTTCCCTGTCTCAATATAATAATAAGCTAGCTCACTTTTTACGATATAAATAAGGGAATATGGGCAATCCAATAGGATAATCTAATCAAGTTGGGCCTGCTGCTGCTGGGGTACACACACTTTCTGTCTGTCTGAGCGTGAGATGCATTTGGGTTGGAGATGATTGCAACTCTGTGATTTCAATTTGGTGGTGGTGGTGGTGGGTATGGGCACATGCAATTCTTCACGGCTGTGTGAGTGTTGTTGTTTTGTCACAGGGTGGAAAGTAAACTTGTTATTTTTATTCATTTACACATTAGGCACACGACGACGCGAGACATTTCGGATATGGCTTGTCTGCTGCGTGTAATAATACGACGACTACTGTGTTGTGACACAGACTTTGTAGAACTTTGTGCGGAAGTAATCTTCGCCGTAGTAAACACAATCGCAAAAAAAATGTGTTGTGTAATGATGCAAAATCTGGCATGATTTACGCACTTAAATTATACACACGCAAGTAAAGATGCAAAAAAAAAACTCCAACTCCCAACTTTCAAGAGGAAATGTGGGGGAGGGGACTCGATGAGATATGGCTTTTTATTACTCCGTTCCTTCTCTAATTTTCTTGGAAGTTTTAGGTTTATACTAAGAATAGATTGAAGAATTTGTGGTGAAAATTAAAACCGAGATAATATGGATAGTATATTGACAATATCCGACCGCAGTTTTCGGAACCAGAGTTACTTTGTAACTGACGCTATTCTAACGAATGTCTCTAGACTGATACTACTGATGGACGAACAACGGGTACCACTTTTAGGTATCTGGAGTCGGAAGAGAATATATAAGACAGCCGGAAGTGAGAAGTTTCATCCTAGACGCATCATATAATATGTGCCTACTCACTTCCTACTTTTGAGCCACACACACGCACGCACACCTTCTGCTGTTCCTTGCAGGAGGAAAATTAACCGTTTGTGCAAAGAAAAGCGGAGGAGGATGGATAATGCCTTGCCTACGTACTTGCAGCTGGAAAGGAGCATTTGTCTATGAAAGCGTATGATACAATGTAGATAACAAAAGGGAAAAGGGAAATTTGGACAAAAAGTTTTTTTTTGAGATGTAGAAGCACCCTGGAATGAACTCTTTAGGAACTTATGCATAAAACATGGGAGTTAAAACGAAGTTTAGGACGACTTTTGTTGGCACGTGCCACCTATTCATATCAGTTCGTGTCATTACGGGTGAACATGCTAATGGTAGGCTAGGAAGTTAAATGTTTCATGAAACGAGGACGAAGGCGAGAGATGAACTCGTTTTAGTATTATTAGTTCTTGCGGAGAGACGAGCGAGAATAAGAGCATATGGACAAGAGCCGTTTAAACTTTAAAGGGAAGATGGAAACTAAAGATTAGGCGAGTTGAAATGGATCTGGAAAGAGTATCAAGAACTGTTTCAAGGCTTCCAATCCGACAGAACCAAATGGTTATGGCATGTGTTTAACAGATATTATTAAGGAGCTAGAGTACTCTGGGTAAGATAAAAGGATCCCGATCCCTTCAAGGGTCAACCCCTTAACAACGGGCGCAGCAGTCTTCACTAAAACTTTTTCATTCCAGCCAGAATACATAATACTATGCGTCATGCAAAAAGGAGCATGAGAGAAAAGGGTTTGTTGTTCTTGCACAAAGATCTCAGGGAACGCACATACGTACGAGTATATATATAGGTACTAAAGGACATAAAGAAAGAGTTTTTTTCGTCTTATAATATAAGACGAAGATGGGTTCATCCTGAATTCATGATTTGATGACTAAACAACATACACATGCTGAAATGGAACTGCATTGTGAATTCGTCCCACCCTTGATGATGATTCACATCACACAATATGTATACATATGACCACAAATACAAACAGCATAATATTTTCTCATATGTATATAAAACACTTTGTTCTGCTCACACATAATACATTCTAAAAAGTACATACATACATAATATATACATATACTTGCGTACCATTTTTACTCATAAACTTATCCACACATCAGGACATCCTCTCTGTATATTATCCACTATTGATATGAATGTAGTCAAGAGTGAAATGCTTATAAGAAGCATAAATCTATGCATATAAGTATATAACGTGACTGATATGTAGTACATCCTCACATTCACACGACATGATTTGTTTAGCATATACACATAGCACATATAAACTCTCCTTTTATCCTTTTTTTTATATTCCTCCCTTTTGGCTTCGCTTTACATACGATACACTGTACTCCCAGGGACATAGTATGATTCAAACCTCCATCTGATTCAACTTTTTTTTGTTAGTTTTTTCTGCCTGCAAAGATATAAGCTCTCCTCCAGTTTTAAGATAAGTAAGTATAGTTTATTCACGAACGACGATGTGCATTAACCTTGGTGGCGATGTTGTGACATGACATCATCTTGTCCTCAAATCTTTGCAACAAGAAAAGAATCTTTGAAGATGAGCTGTAGAAAGTGGATTGTGAGGTGCGAAACAGTGCCAACTATTTTAATTGTAAAAATTTTGTGTTTCTAAATAATGAGGGAATATACCAATATTTATTTATGTATTTATGTAATTGCATTTTCTTTTCTGTTCTTGTAGGTTCACATATCAATTCTAAAAGGAGACATGTTTTTGAACAAGTAAAACGCGCAAGTAAATACGCAGCACAGGAAGGAAGGAAGGAAGGAATGTTGTGGAAACAGGAGCCAACTGGGGCAGCAGTCCAATCGAATGGGGTGCAGGGTCATAGTAATGAGACGCATAAAACGAAACGGGATCAAAGTCAAATGGAAAGGGGGTTAGGGAAAGGGACGGTACTTTACCCCTTTCATGGATCCAAAATTGAAGCCCATGGGGTTCATCAGGGAGGAACGACGGTTAGCTTTCTCGATTTGGAACTCGGGGAAGTGGTTTACGTCTCTGGGGAAGTATCCCCAGGGTGGACCTACGGCAAGAAAAAATCCACCAAGGAGGCAGGCCTGTTCCCAACCTCATACGTTGTCAGACTGTCCCACGAAGATCAAGAGTTTCTCGACAAGATTGCAGAAGTTTGTCGGGAATGGGGGGAAATGTGGAAAAAGTTGTATGTTGACGTTCACTCGTACCAGTTTGAAGTGATTCGGAGGGGCATAGACGAGTTGATGGAAGGCCGGCGACAAATCCTTAATCAGTCCCTCACCCAAGACCAGTATCGCGAGGTGGCGAGGAAAATTTGCTCAAAGATTGATTGGGGAAACAGAAAACTGGGCTTGGATCTTGTTCCATGGGCTTGGCTCCTGCCAGAAGGGGAGGATCCCGAAGACGAAATTTGGAATAATGAAATGCTCCGGCCGGACAATAGCATTGAGATCAATACCAGTATCAAAATTGGAGCAGGGCGGTTGTTCAAGTTGCACACAAAATCTGTGGAAAATGCAGATGTGGCTCGGGGAAGCAACACAGTGTCCCGTCCAAAGAATAAACGGGATCAGCATCACAATTTATGCGTCAGTTTACGCGACTTCAGCTACGGGATGACTGACGACTGCGAAATCATTGTGAGCCTGTTTGATGGTCAAAAGTTTATTTCCGAACGGCACACCATTAGTCACACCCAACTTCCCCACTCCAGTTTCCACATGAATGAGGACAGGCCCATGGTGTTCCAGCAGGTTCCCAGTCGAAAGGAGCTGTATTTGGTGGTACACATTGTCCGAATCGGGAGAATGTCCTCTACGGAAAATTCCACTAAAAAGTTGACCAAACGGAGATTCCGGAGGCCGCACGCTTGTGGGATTCTCAAGCTGACGGAAATTGACCACTTGGATGACGACGAGAACAGTTTTTGCTCTTTGCGGGAACAAACGATTAAAATGTATTCCTGTGAGGAAAAGGACTACTGGCAAATCCAGGATTTGATCATGTCCAACAATTTCAAGAACGCGATCAGCAGCAAAATCAATATCGTTTCATGTCAAGTGTCAGTCTCTGTATTCTGGTGTGGCGACAATAACCCCACAATTGTCAACTCTGGACAACTGGTCAGTTTAATAGACTCCAGCAGCTTAATTGTTCCTCCTGGGCTAGTCAGGAATGATGTCTACATCACGCTGGTCACTGTAGACCTGGTGGAGAAGAAGCCCAACAAAACGGGCGCCACAAAGAGCTGCAATGTGGAGTGCGAAGTTCAGATAATCAATGAAGACGATGAACTACTTGATCTTCCCGGGAATTGCTACAAGTCATTAATATTTTACCACCAAAACAACCCAAAGTTTATGGAAACAATTAAGTTTAACATTCCCATCGAGTCGTTTCCCAAGTCCAGGCTAAGGATTTTGTTCCGACACTGTTCTGCAAAGGAGAAAGCGGAAAAGAAGCTGTTTGGGATAACCTGGCTGCATTTAATGGACACCCCGGGGACAACGCTGAATAATGGCGATCACACAATCCAAATATACAAGTGGACCGATGAAAGCTCTATGCCAAAGCAATTGGGAAACTCCAACCTGTCCAAAGACTCGGTCACCATCAACTCGTTGATCATTTCTACAAAGTTCACGCAAAACATTGACCTAGTCAATTTGCTCAAGTGGAAGCAAACTGCAAATTTGAAGCCATCCCTGCAAAACCTCATTCAGAGTGTTGAAGCGACAGAGGAAATTGTTCGAAAGTTTCTCCCAGACGTGCTGGACGCTCTCTTCACGGTTTTCTCCGATGAGGAGGGGAACAGTACGGAAAACTCTGGCGATGTTTTCACCCTCCTCGCCAACATCTTCCAGTTGCTGAGACAGCCCCACTATGCCTCCTTCAAGTCAGTATTAAATACCTATTGTGAAGAGCACTTTGCAGCTGCCCTGGTCTACAAAGGACTCCTCCAGTCGTTGCGCCACTACACCACAGTCTTCCTCCTCCAGGAGGGCGTCACTGATGAAATTAACGAGATCATCAAAAACTGCTACTACTCCCTAGAATACATTTTCAAGTTTATTGTCCAGTCGCAAGGGCTATTTGCTCGAGCAACTGGGGGACATCTGGAGGACAGCTTTAGGAGGGATGTGCAAGCCTTGGTTAGCGCCTTTTGTAAGGTGTTTGCGATGCCAGACTCGTTCACAATGTGTGTGGGCACCCAGTCTGTTCTCCTCCAGAATCTGCATTCAATGTATGAAGAGCTGCTGCGGGTGATGAGCGTTTCCGACGTGTGCGAGTTGATTTGCGAGATTTTCAACTCAATTCCCAGGCAAGACACGACGGGACATCCTTTATCTCCAGCCAAGTTGCAGGCTATTCATCGAGTCGTCAAGTGTTCCCTGTTTAAGAATTCTGTTTGTAGGACGAAACTACTCCCAGTGATTTGTAAACATATCCGACATCACCTCCAGCACAGGGAAGAGCTCAAGCTGTGCACTGAGGTGCTCAACGACATTCTCATTTATTTACACGGGATCCGCAGCAGAAACAAGGAGGAGGCACGAGAAGCCCATGCAGATGTGGAGGTGGTTTGCACCACCACTTTGGAAATGCTTGTGCAAGCCGTGCTGGTTCTGGAGAGGACTAGCTCTGTTGTAGGGAATCTGGTCACGTGTTTGGTGGGCTTGCTGGAGCAAATGGACAGTTTCCACTATAACAGGTACTGATTCATTTCATTTGCCGGGTTTCCTAATTTGTATTTTGCTCCATTCCATGATCATGTCTTTATGTTTTTCTTTGTAGGCTGATTGACGAGTACCACGAAAAGAAGCCTCTTCGAGACTTGCTCGCAAGGGTCTTCCTCCTATTCCGGGATCTAATCAAGCAGGACGTTTTCCCCAGCGATTGGGCTGTCATGAAGCTGCTCACAAATCACGTTATGCTGATCACCCTCCAGCAAATCTGTCAACCGTTGGTTACATACTTTCTAAACATATTTGACGTGCAATTGTGGACACACTACTTCAGCCTGGCGGTCACATTCATTTCGCAACCGTGCCTCCAATTGGAGACTTTTCGCCAGAGCAAGAGGGAAATGATTCTGGAAAAATACGGCGACATGCGGTTAGAAATGGGACAACAAATGCTAAACATGTGGGCACAGTTGAGTGACTCCGAGAAGAGGAATTTTATTCCTTCCCTGATCGGTCCGTTTCTGGAGGTGACCATGATACCAGAACCCAGACTCCGCTCGCAAACCCTCAGCATCTTCTTTTACGACATGATGAAGGCGGAATACAGGCTCAACGGGAATTTCAAGGAGACCGAGTCCGAGCTCATCGAGAAACTGGATTCCCTCATCAACTCCCATGACGGGCGAGGATGGAGTGTTGCGAGTGAGGACTACCGGGCCCAGTTCAGGGAAATCCATTTAAACCGAGTGCAAAGTGAAATCAAGTCTTCCTCCTCCGCCAACGGGGACCACAAGGTGGACAACGTTTGGAGCTCAATGTGTGCCAAAGCAGTCGAGTCACTATCCCACCTTCTCCAGCTTCTTCTGGACTACAGACACGTTGCCAATTTGGGGAATCTGGATGAAAACCGGGATAAACTGATGCAGTGCACCGTCAACTTGCTCAAATACTACAAGGAGGAGAACAGAACGGATCAGTATTTCCGCTACGTTTACAAACTCCATGATCTCCACCTGTCTGCCCAAAACTACACCGAAGCAGGTTTCACCATACTTCTTCACGGAGATCACTTGAACTGGGATTGGGAGCGAGTGCTCTGCGAGACCTGGGACGGAGTGCAGTATTCAAGACAGAGGGAGGCGGAGCGCAAGGAGTTCATATATGTCCAAGCATTATCCTATTTTGACCAAGGGAAAATGTGGGAGAAGGGGATCAAACTGTGTAAAGAGTTGGCCAACGAATATGAGAGGCGATATGATTACACCAAACTTAGCAAAATCCTCCAAATGCAGGCATCCTTCTATGATAACATTTTACTGCAGCACCGACCCGAGCCAGAGTACTTCCGAGTTGGTTTCTTTGGAAAGGGATTCCCGCTGTTTGTTCGAAACAAGGAGTTTATCTATCGCGGACTGGAATATGAAAGATTGGGCACGTTTATTAGCCGTGTCGTGGCGGAGTGGCCGGTGGCCGAGTTGCTCCAAAAGAATAACCCGCCGGACGTGTCCATTCTGCAGAGTAATGGGCAGCATTTGCAAATTTGCAGCGTGCGACCGATCCCAGTAACCATAAAGAACTTTCTGAGTAGTGCCCCGGAGAAAATCCGATCCTTTTACAGAGTTAACGACGTCTCCCAGTTTCAGTTTGACAGGAGACTCCAAAAGCTAACTTCAGATGCTAGTCCGGACGACAACAACGAGTTCAAGTACATGTGGGTGGAGAGGTCAAATATGAAAACGGATTCTGAGCTGCCTAGCATACTGAGGTGGTTGGAAATTGTGCAAAAGGATGTTGACGAGCTGAGCCCGATCGAATTCGCCTGCGAGAAAATGGAAGAGGCGAATACTCAGCTGCAAACCCTGATTTCGCTATATACAAGTGATGAGCAGTGTCCCCCTGAAGCACGGAGTATTAATCCGTTAAGTATGAAGTTACAAGGGATGTTGGATGCTGCAGTTCAAGGGGGCATCCCTAAATATGCAGATGCCTTCTTTAACGAAGACTTTCTCAAAAAGGATGAATCCAGTCATTTTGTTGCCAGACTGGTGGCGTTACTCTCGGAACAAGTCACGATTCTCCAACAGGGCTTAGAAATTCATGGAAGGTTGGTCCCACCGGGAGTGCAGCCTCTCCACAAGAGGCTTTTGGAGTGCCATGCGGACATGAAGGGGAAGGTGCAAAAGACAGAGTCAGACGTGGCTACATTCTTTGCGGCACACCATCAGCAAAACCAAAATAATCCGTTGAGGCGGTCCGAAAGCGGGAATAATCTTTTGATCCGTGACTCCTTCCGAAGGGTGGGCAAAAGCATTGTGAACAGTCCTCTGCCACCAGTTCCAAAAGTTTGCAATGGGAAGGTGGAGAGCACGAAAAGTGTTTCCAACAGATCTTCCGTGTGCAGCAATGAGTATGGCCAATTGAGACCCCAGTACTTGGGTGACGACGAATATGACGATGTTTACAGTCAGCCGGTGGAGGAGAACACGAAGCCACCCTCTATCCCAAGTCGGTTAAAGAAGCGGGGTCACTCCACGGATGGAGGCAGCTGCAACTCGAACACGAGCAATGAATACATTGTGATGCCACCTAGTCGTTTGAGAGAAATTGTGGACGGGCAAAACAATGTTTTACCAACGCCATCAACTCCCCCTCCTAAACCACCACCGAAACCTGGTTCGACATCCTGGTCAACATCTTCCTTGGGAGGAACCACCTCTCCTCCTCCAGTTTTACCAAGGAAGGGTCAACTCCAGGGTGATGTTGGAGAAATGCTCCGATCTAAAACGCCCAGTACTACGTCACTCGCTTCCGGAGGGGGAACTAACGGAGGAGGAGCGGATCCTCCTGAAAGCCCATCTAAGAAACAGCCCTCGACCCCACCCCCGATTCCACCAAAGCCAAAGCAATCATCCAACAAACATCTCCACCACAGCACTTATCTAAACAAGGCAGAGCTCATGATGGCCATGGCAAATGAAGACAAGATGAACGAAAACTCGGCCGAAGATCTTCAAATGTCCTCCGCCGAATCTGCAGTGGACGGGCGATCACCCAGTCGAAATAGTCAGGAGAATGGGACACTTAACAGAGGTCTCCGCAAATCACAGCACAAGGAATACTACACTTTACCTGGGAAAGAGGTTCCCAAAGACAACCCAGCATAATAAACACAAAATCTCAAATCAAAATGCGTACTTTTCTGAAAATTCGTAAGCAGTGATGAAGATGATTTTTCTACTGAAGGAATGAGTATACGTGACTGATCACAACACAAGTGCTTTTTCTTCTTGTATGACTTTGTATGACAGCAGCTATAGAGTAGGGAGCGTATAATTTTGTATTAGGTAATATATTATTATTGATGTTTTTAATTGTATTTTGTGTAAATTGACTTGAAAGACTGACCAGATAACAATACAATATATACTGATGAATGAAAGATGCTTGCCATGAATATGAGATTATGACCAAAAGGACCTCAGGCTGCTCAAAAAAATTAAGCTGCCTTTTAATTTTAAATAGAGGCTGAGCAAATTCTTCCAAAAACATAATTGCAACCCCAGCAGGTACCACACACCTTAAATCGCAGCTATTGTTTAAAACATTCTGGCAACTATACGTGATTGCGTTATATAGGTATTTTACTCTTAAAAGTGTCAAAAGTGTGTCCATATAGTTTGATCGTTTTTTTGTGTTATTTTTGTATGTTTGCTTTTTAGATCTGACGCTGACTGTTTTTATTGTGATATTGAGATTTTTATTGGATACTGATTCAGTTTCTATTTTAAATGCTTTGTGAGAAATGAAATGTACAATTATTTTTATGTGGTTTAACTTTTAGATGAAAAATGCATGAACGTTAAATATCTATAAGTGGATTTGAGTAGTAAACTTTTTTAGTGTTTTTTGCGAGCTTGACATGTAAATGGGAAACTGAATCCTGATTTAAACTACAATTCTGTCGCTTTGCTAAAAAAAAGTTATGCGTAGCAGCACGAAAACTTGTGACAAAAAGTCAATACCTTATCACCTTTACTGTAAAATAATGTAAATAGGTGTACACAGTAAAATTCACAGAATACAACTTTGTGGTTTGTGTGTTTGTTAATTAATACTTACTATACCTTATGATAATTACTATAAGTGTGTCCTAGTCTATATATTAGGTATCATCATCATGAGATTTGTTAGCATTTTATCCAAGTGTAAAAATCCCTAATTGTAAATGAGCCTCCAGTTTTGCAGGCTCCATCAGCGCATTTGTTTTATTTTACAGAAAACAGAAGACACAACCTCGAACGGAGGATACTATTCGATACTTACAGAATTTTTAATTTATAAACGCCAAAGTCATGTTAATAATATATCAGTGCTACTTGGTTTATAGTTCAAAGGACAGCGTCACACAATCTGTGTTCCGTGATCATCCATAAATCAAATTTTAAATTAATTTAAAACAAACAAGACATTAAAACATTTTCATTTACCCTTCCAGTTTCTAAATGATCTTTCCCAGAAATTTATTCGATCATATTGCCAATGAATGTTTGTACAAAACGTTTGTATTCACTTAAACGAATAAACATAAAGTAAGAGTTGAATGAAATTCCTCCTTGTACTTAGAATACTAATTATTTAGTCGCACAGTTTCTGTGAGGCTTCAGAAAGTGCTCCATGAATTTCCTTCGCATACGCTATTTGACCTTTAACCAACTCGATGTATTGAGAGTACGTCATGCTGTTGTCAGTCTTGTTGGGAGTTACGGGCACGGGGAGGTACTTGCCTGATTGGTTCCCTTGATTTATACACTCTATTGATGTTCTCTGATTTTAACAACAACCAATAACTCATTAAACTAAATCACTAATTTCATATAAAGTGTATATTATCGTAATTTATTTAGTACTCACCAGGTGCACCTCCAATTGATCCATAAGTGAGAAAAATTCCTCAAATGACTTGTCAAATCTGCTAACATCATAGTCCACTTGTTTTCTATACAAAAATCGACAATGGATAATTATATTAAGGTATGGAATCAGGAAAATAGTAGTTTACATTGAGAGTAGGAATGTCACTTACGTTCCACTATCAATCATATTATTAGCTGCAATGGCCAACGCTGCGCTTCTCATTACGTTCTGTAAAAACGAAGGTGAATTTTACAATGTTAAATGGACAAATCAATCAACTCCACAAATTCAATTAGTAATTATGTTACCCTATTTAATTAATACATACCAGCATGGACTCTTTCAAAGGCGGAATTAAAGCCTTAGCTTTGGAAATATTATCGACCCTTGCTTGTTCCTGTTGCACGCTACTTGGAGGACCACCTCCTGGCGTCGGTTGATTTGGATTACCCTGCGATGGAGGTCCTCCTTGCGGCGTAGGTTGTCCACCTGGTGGTGGTCCCTGAGACGGATGTGGAGGTGGCCCTCCTTGCATCGGTACTGACCCCGGACCCCCAGCCCCCGGTGGACCACCTCCCATTCCAGAAGGCATCATTGGGTGACCTTGGTGTTGGGCCTGTTGGGCGGCAGCGGCTGCTGCTGCTGCAGCAGCAGCCGCCGCTTGTTGGTGTTGTTGTTGTTGAGCCATCATTTGTTGCTGGTGTGGGGTCATCATTGATTGCTGTGGAGGCATTTGCCCCATTCCACCTCCCCCTGGCATTGCCATGTTGAATTCGAATTATCGTGCAATAGTGAGATATCTCACGTTCACAATCTCGACAACTTAATCTATAAGACACACTGCACTGCAACCTTTCTGGCCCAGTCCACTATTGCTTGTACTTGTGCTTTAATTCCTGTCTTTACGCACTAAGAAACTAAACGCACTTTCTTGGGGGAATTTATATCCGGTTCCGGTTCTTGTCAACACAAAACAAAAATCTAGGGTTTATGTTTAGTCCAAGCTGCCTAGCCTAACATGTGATTTCCTATGGCTAGCTGGTGTTTTATAGTGTACGTGTACACAAGTATTTACATCACAGAGCACCAGCCCGAGCAGAGCAGATCAAGTAAAAAGGACAGATAATACGCGTAAGTAATGCGTATGTCAGGTTCGGTTGGGTAGATGATCAGATGCACATATTTTTAGAAATCCGGTGAGACAAGGTCGTTTGGTTATTTATTTATTATTATCTTATGTTATTTAGACACTTAAGGCAATTTCAGGAAAAGTAGCTGTGCTTTGAAACACGTCAGAGGTGGGGACGCGCGATTTCATAGCCAAAAGGACTTGCCACTCGCTTCGGTGGATTGTAATAATCACAGTAGGCCCTTCCCGTCACCACAATATCCCAACTTCCGAAACGGTTCAAATTAATTTGAAGAATGAAATTCTAGTGGAGTAACGCGCCCCTTGACACTCTCCATATCCCTGTTCAGGCTGTTCATATACACACCTGCGATTGCGATCTAACTGGGATCAGACCGGTCCGCTTAGCATCTTTGATTTTAATTCAGCGGCTACGCGTAACTTCAACTTCCTGTGCAGGGAGCATTTTCTAGTTGGAATCTGAACAGACTTTCCTTAGCGGGGACATCCTAGTTGAATTATGAACGGGTCCATTAGCCCAGTCCGCCTTACTATCGGGCAGGATTGTGTTACCACACACAATTTCTTTGGGGGTACTCTATGCTGGAACCTGAACGTGGGGTAATCATCAATCCTGCCAGTCCGGTCATCTTACCATCGGGACGGATTCTTTGATTCTTACCTCACACAAATTCTTGTGCGGCGAGTATCCTTCCTGAAATTTAAGCGGATCCTTAATACTCCAGTCAGATTAGTATCGGACCTTTGATTGTTTCCCTTGCGGAGCGATTCAGAGTGTAGAAAGATCCATTGCCAGCATCCCCCTATTCATCAGGACGGATTCATGGATTATTGCCACCGCCAACATGGCGTGAAGCGGAAAGCCCCGATGACCGAGTCTGTCTTGTCATTAGGACGGATTGCTTGATTATTGCCAGGGTTGCGTAGGTCCCCGGTGACAGCGTCGTCTTGTCATTAGGACGGATTCTTTAATTATTGCCGACCAAGTGGCGGGGAACAGAACTGGTCCCCGATGTTCGAGTCCGTCTCGTCTTCAGAACGGATTCTTTTATTTCCGCCAAAGTGGCGTGGGTGGTGAGGAACGGAACAGGTCCCCGATGACCGAGTCCATCTAATCGTCAGGACGGATTCTTTCTTGGATTATTGCTACTAATGTAGCGTGGGTGGCCAGGAACGCAACAGGTCCCGATGGCCGAGTCCGTCTAGTCGTCAGGTCGGATATTTCTATTATTGCCGCTAATGTAGCTTCGGAAGCGAGGAACGGAACAGGACCCCGATGACCGAGTCTGTCTCGTCGTCAGGACGGATTCTTGGATTATTGCCTCTAATGTAGCTTGGGAGGCGACGAAGGGAACAGGTCCCCGATGCCGAGTCCGTCTTGGCATCAGGACGGATTCTTCGAATATTGCCGCCAAAGTGGCGTGGGTGGCGAGGAAGGGAACAGGTCCCCGATGCCGAGTCTGTCTTGGCATCAGGACGGA
>JAANSN010000031.1:0-124650 GCA_036850665.1 Dicranocentrus wangi | reverse complement strand
AATAAGCAAAAATTACTGTACTTTGTAACAAGTACTACTCGGAGCACCTATTTACAAATTATCTTTAAATTCGCCATCTGATCTATAAACACGTATATCAATGAATCAACTAATAAATTTAAATTCAATTTTCAAATCTTATTTGACTTATTTCATATTTTGCACGATAATGCTCATGACATGATTCTACTTAGCTAGTTTGGATTCTTTCTTTGTTGGGTATGTACATGAATCTTTAACCTGAACTAATATAAGTTAGTTCATTAGTTTTAGTAGAACTAGGATACACCTTTACACTAGAAAATAAAATGTTTGTAAAAGTTTTACAAATATTTCCGTGTAAAGGTGTGAATTGATTTAGGGATGCCTATGATTTCAGATTTGACAATCCGATTCTATGCATACTGTACTGCGCCGTATACAATCAAAAGTTAAAATGGTTGAATCTTAATTGTTATGGATCAGATTAGAACTTTGCCTTTATATTGTTTGACAAATCGTCTAACATGTCAAAGTGATGATATATATGGATTTGTGATATCACACCACATTAAGTCTTCAACGTAATCTAACATTTATCCAGTTGTATAATTTGAAAATAAAAGTGGCACCTTGTTACTTAAATACAGTAACTTTATGTTACTTGTTACTTGTTGCTTTATATAAACAGGAGAGAATTTCATTTAAATGTAGATCTTCTGTTACTACTCACAAACTGACTGCGATACTTTGTACATGTAAAAGTGGTCACGTCGTCCTCTGGAAGTATTTTACACCCGGTACCAACGATATTTGCTTTAACACTGGGCTCTTCCAGGAATTGTTTTTGTGAAGTGTGCACAAGTTGATAAGCAGAGATACTTGATGCTACAAAAGGGTTGCAGCTTTGCTGATTGCGAACTGAACATATTTATTTGAAATATTGTGTATATATAGATTATTATTTACGCATCCTCCGCAAATCATATAACTCTGGCGTGCACCATCCATCTATATCATCATTAACCTGTTTTATGCTGGATTTGAAGCTGTCTGTGCTGTAAAGGTGACCAATACCATAACCGTGGCGTATCACGATGATTGGCAGGTATGATTCATACCTTGTCTTACATTAAAAAATACTAGTCATCATAATATTGTAATGAGCTATTTCCTTTACTGATAAATATCTATATCCAAAATACACATGTTGATATGTATAATACTATAATACTGATGTTATAGGGTTGTAGATACAACTTGTATCTTGTATCCACTTAACTAAGGTTTGCAAAATCTTGCACAAATTGACAATTTCAACTGTTTTACTTTATTTTCAGATGTGATGTACCTATGATGTAACAATAAGTATTTCCGATATCTGGCTTTATTTCTGCAACCTCCAATTGACATTCCTGCGATTTCAAGAATTCATATATTATGCAATAATATGTATATAAAACACAAAAAAAATTTGAAACGATTCAACAAACCAACCTCTTTCTACTATGTATATAAAGTACTGTATAACTACTCATTGCGTTAGTACAAATGTACTACCTACCGTCGGCCAGAGAATACACTTCATTAGACAATGTATTTGACAACGGATTTGAACGATTGGGATTACGTACTACGTAGCCTCTTTTGTATGCATAAACAAAAACACGAGGAATCAAATTGGTCTAAACAAATCCATGAAACAAACTATTGTTTTTTGCACATACCTATTTGATTAATTAAGTTAATATGTAATGGAGATACGGAAAGATCGTACTAC
Organism: Dicranocentrus wangi; assembly: GCA_036850665.1. Taxonomy (NCBI): domain Eukaryota; kingdom Metazoa; phylum Arthropoda; class Collembola; order Entomobryomorpha; family Entomobryidae; genus Dicranocentrus; species Dicranocentrus wangi. The sequence continues at coordinate 122,891 of JAANSN010000031.1, read as the reverse complement.
TAGCCTAGCCTAGTATCGCAAATACTTACTAGCCCATAATCTTATTATTTTTTATTGGGAACTTTGTTCTAAACTGCATAATTGCAGGCAAACAAAACACATTAATTTAATAAAGTTGTTTCAATTAGGAAACTTTAGAATGTAACGCGCTTGATAAGTGTATGCCTAGATTTTAGAACGATACCAAATTTAATAACAATTCCAACTACCAAGCAAGTACGTTAATAAAAAGTTACGCCGTATTTTTTTCAATTTTCATGCACGCATGCTTTCATACCCAAATTGGTGGACCAAACTATAGCAAAACTACCTATTTTAACTATGGGTATGATTTTAAGATTGATGTACGTTTCAACAATACTGCAAACTCCAAATATTGCAAACCAAGGTTTAAAACAATTCTCTCTTCTATTTCTATCCGCTAGCATAGGTATTTTATTGGAAGCTTATCTTACAGTGAGTGCGTTATAACTTCGGATCCTTCAAAGAGGATCATCCGATGATCGTTATCGTAATTGCGTAAGTGTATCACTCCATATTTTCAGAATTGCGTTACGTTTGGATCGAAGTATGACCACTGAAATAGATTGGTCTTGATTAGAGTATTGTACGACACTATTGTGACCAATTACAAATTGTAATTAATGGTACATTGTATTGCATACATTCCCAATGTCGTCGTACGACATTCAGCTTGCTTTTTAAATCATTTGGGGCCTGGTGAAATTGTGGATAAGGTTTAAGCACTCCAAACCCCTCCTCTATATATTTAAATAATATTGAATTGAATTGACACATTGATTTAAATTGATTTATTTAGCTAAAAATCCAAATTAAGCAGTTGGCCAGTAATTGAATTCAAAGTGCCAAGATAGGTACGAAATTATGAATGAAATGACGTAATTAGAGTATACGAAGCTTAAGGAGTCAAAAATGACTTATGATAACAGTAATTGTAAGTAGGTAAGCCAATATTCAGCGATTCATAATTGCATATCTGCGAATGAAACATAAAATTAATGTAAACGTAAACATATGTACATACGTACATCATTATGGTATTCCGTACGTGGAATAGTCCAGCAAGACCAAGCAAGACAGTACATTTGCTTATTATGCTCATTTACGTATACCTATATTTTTCATGAATTTTACAAGTGCATTTTGTTAGTCATTCATTACACCACTGCACTTGGTCGCTGAAGTTTGCTCATTTCATTCATTCATTTTGTACGCTGTGGTGCATGGTGCTCTTCTCTTTCTTTAGCTCCAATATGCATTATCTTCCCAAAGAACCTCCTCAAGTTTATTTCGCATTTATTGAAATCCTTATAACTTCAAAAAACGAGACAAAATGTAAAAAGACACTTACTGAATTACGAACAAACAGCAGGCAAAATCTATGACTGTAAACTTCCTCAGGTTTCTCCCGTTATATTTTTAGTATACATTTGCATCAAGGTTTTGAGATGATTGATTAATTGACTGACAACTACTGAAATATTTTCGTCGCTCAAAATATTAACACTTAAGCATCTTGGCTGTGTGGTTTGAACGATTTTACAAAACATTCACAGTACGCACTGTGTGTGCAAATCTGTAAATATTCATGAAACAAATATGACAAAAACTGGGATTTATCACTTGCACTATTGCACTGCACTGCACTCAGCACGACCGCACCACTTCGTGGATGTAAATTATCTCACTCGGTGAAGTGAAGTACTTACGATGAAAAAATTGGTTTTCTGTGGCTCCTTATCCTTATATATTATTGTGTTTAAGACGTTAGAAACAGATTACGATAAGGACATTTTGTGTAGTAAATTATTATGAATGAAATTATGAAATGAATGGTTCAATTTCAATCAAACGCGTCATGCGTGCGTCGGTCCCCGGCTCAATCTATAAATCTTTGTGCTGGTTAGTGAGAAGAGAAGTGTGAAATGATGGCTTCTGCTTCTCCACAGGTAGTGTCTTTTCACGTATATGTTCATGTTCATCATCAGATCAGAGCAATCAAATCAGCATCGGCCGGCACAATCATTGCATTGCGCATCGCCTTGATTCCCGATATTTTCAACCCCAAACGAATGAATGAATGATGAGTCATTACCGGCGCTTGAATCTCCTCACCTCACTTTGTTCATGGATTTCATGGTATTCTAAATTTTGTTTTTACGCTATTACTACACATGATGTGGGAAGTGGGAGTGCCGAGTGGTGTGGTATACATGCACGTACACCTCTATCTAGGACCTAGGATAGAAATCCGTTTGAAGATCTCCTCTTCGTGAGCACCTTCCATATAGTATTATTACGAAAAAACCAATTCATGAATGACGATTTGCAAACAGCACTCCACCAAACAACATCAAATCTGCTTCTTCGTGTGCTGTTGCTGTACTGTAGGTACATATGTAGCTACATTTTTCTTGTGCATGTGCATTCATGAGCGTTTTTTAACACTCTTGATTCATTAAACTGATTTGATTGTCAGTGTGTTGCATTTTCATTTCAAATTACAAACACAATTTATGGTTACTCACTGTTATATTCATTATTGATGTAATTAAAATTTGCAGAGTGAACGAGACAAAGACCAAAACTGAAAAGTGAACACAAAAGGCAAAATACCTACCAGTGACTCCATTAAGCTCCATGTCAAAGCTGCGCCGGACTTTCGGAATCTGTAATAGAGCAGGAGCAGGCAGATACACAACAACTAGGAGCAAAGAGCAATCCGTGAAACACATGGCCCCATCTCTACACAAGGCATGCAGTGCCGTGTTGAGTACAACTTTTTTGCACTTGGCAGCTATTATGAAGTTCTCAATATATCTAATTGTAAGATAAGTATAACACATAGATTTTATATATATATTCTCGTATCGTCCGGAGATTTATAGGTTGCAAATACTCTCTATATTCCCATTCCCATCTGATATTAGGAGCCGCAGCTGCGAATTAGATTGTTGAACCATTTTTTGGGTGAGTAGATAGTGGTCGGCTGAAGTAAATTTTAAAATTGTAAATATCTTGGAGGAGACAGTGAACTAAAACTATCAAAATGGCAATCGCGCAAAGGGTGCAGAGGTCAGCGTTCACGATTCTCAAGAGGAACATTGGATTCTCGGCCATTTGTGCTCAGAAAGGACAGGCGACAGACCCTATTCAAAAATTATTTGTTCAAAAGATCAAAGAGTATGATCAGAAAGCCAAGTAAGATGAACATGGGTGTACTTAATACTAACTAAATATACTTAAATAGTTAAACGCATTCTTAAAGTTAGCAACTGCAAATGCAATGGTTATGATTGCAAATACGATATATGATATGTTAATGTTATAATATTATGCTATAAATTTTCACCTCACTCATCACGGCTGCTTTTTCCATAATTTAGAGCCAGTCCGGGCAAACTAGTGGATAGCAACCCACAAATTGAAAAGGAATTGAAGCAAGAGCTGGAAAGGGTTGCCAAGATTTACGGAGGAGGAGATGGTGTGGATATGACAAAGTTTCCAACTCCAAACTTCAAAGGTAAAAGTATTTGTGGGACAATTGACTAAATTAAAACTACCGGAATGGAAAATAGTTTCTAAATATGATTATATTTATTAATTACAGAGCCAGTTCTAGACCCCATCAACCAACAGGCTGCGAAATAATCAATAATAGTAGTAGAAAAAGTAAAATGTAGTATGACTTAATATCAAAATGCCGTTGATAGTTTTAGCTTTCTTTCTGTCATCTCTTTGCACCAGCAGGATTAATTATGGATAATTCCAAAATTAAATAATTTAGTCATGAAAATGTTCCAACTCGTGTGCAGGAAGGAAAATATGCCTATTGAAAAATGAAAAGCCCAGGTCTTGTGTGTGAATAAATAAATTTAATAAGCTTATATTTTGTGTAGTAAAAAAACTTATTTATACTGTACATTAATGTCGATAGAATTGAAAAGTACGTAGGTGTACAACAATTCAATCCTAGTATGATGCTCATCTTGACATTCAGCCAGCAATCCAGTTGCAGGGGAAATGGGGAACCATAAGTTTGAACAGTTAAACCTAATAATGTAGTAAGTAACAAGTCCAATTTGAACCAATCTGACATAACGTTCGTGTTACGTTGTTATTGAAAAAATCGCGAAGTTGTAAGGAGCTGAGTTTTGTTAATACTTATATATTCATGGTGTACAGTCAAAACCAAAGGTTACAGGTACATGTTTAGATTTATGATAGGATATTATACAATAACAATATTATCAAACCAGTAAGAGAAAGACGGCGAAAGTCAAACAAGGAAAATCATGAATCTACAACTGGTCGCACAATTTCTAATTTCTATTTATACTGTGGATTCATTTCAAAAATCCATTTAATATTATGCTGCAGCAACGACATTTCAAAATGGTCGCCTATTGCCAAGTACGTCTTAAGCTTAGTTGCAGTAGGCTTGGGATCAATAACAGTTTTATACTCCGCACCACAGGAACAAATTTCGCTCAAATTATCCTGTTTAATCTGTAGAAGAAAGTATTTTGTTCATTATGTCCCGACGACCCAATTTTATGGCGAGATACATCACTACGGCTATTGTTTTTTACGATTGTGAAACTTACTTCTTTACATTTGGAACACTGAAGATCTTGTAGAACATAGCCCATGAATTTTCTATTTACAGAATCTACTAACAATTGTTCGATCTCGTCAGTTTCATAGGGTGAACTACACGTTGGGCATATCCACGCTCGCCTAGAAAATTTAATCCATGAAATAATTATGTGTCACGAGTCACGAATGAATACTAATACAAATGAAAACTACTTACTTGTTCTTTTTTGTGATGATTGTTTGATCTTTACAAAGATCCAAATCACGGCAAACATTACAGACTTTACAAATAACCTCAGGCAGCACAATAGAAGGACAAGGTTCGTTCCACAGTGCATCGTCGCTAAATTCACCAACGCGGATAAGCCTCAGTAGATTTCTTCTAAGCTTGTGAGAATCTTCCTCGATGTTAGGATCCAGCGATAACACCTTTAAAGTATTTGAGTCATTACGGTATTGTCAATATTTGGTGGTAAGAAGCGATAATTTCAGTATAAAATGTTTTTAAGCTTTATTAGCTAATTAATCATCCATACCTTGTGAACAGCTTTAATAAATTCTAGTGCCGGCTTCTTTTGTTTTTCTAGCGATGCCATATAGGCAAGAAACGTGCCACCTTTAGACACTATAGGGGCAGGATATTTCTTGTCAATTTGCTGCACAATTCTAAAATCAAAATAATATAAGCAAAATAATATTGTTAATTAACAAGTTCATCAATCGGAATATTCCAGCTCGCTGCGCAAATTTTATGAACCAGTCTTAATGGTATAAACGGGTTTTAATGGTCTCATATCAAATGATTTGACCTCGCTAACCCTAACAAATACCGTTATCAACCCAAGTCAAAACCAATGAACAGTCGTAGATCGTGCATCTACATCTGTCCAGTAACACTTCTAATTAAATCAGCAAAACATTCCCAAGTAAACCAGTAAAACACTCCCAATCGACACAATTGAACACTTACAGTTGTACTTCACGTGTCCATTTTAAATGTCCAAAACAAGATATTAAATGAATTAACGGACGGACGGACACCGCAAGATCATAAGCTTGACTTACGCAGCCAGCTAATAACGCTACGAGCGAGCTTCTTATGAATGAACTTTTATAAGAAAAATGGCGACGTGTACTTGAACAAATGTTGAGAAAGCTCCCCTTTCATCAGTTCTTTACAGAAGTCCGCAGTTTTCATCAACAGTGCAGGATTATTTCCTTTCCTACGAGGTGTTTGGGTAGACGTACGCCGACGTACTGGTGTTTCGCCAGGAACTATAGAGTCCATTTCAGAAGACAAATGCTTGTGCACATTCATGATGTAACTGGTAATGACATTTATAAAGTTGGTTTTGCAATTTCCAACTTCCGGAAGAGTATTTGTCATAGACCACCTCATGTCAGGTTCCACCTAAAACACATTCAACATTTTGGATTCCGACACAACCAAACCTACAACCGGGTAGTAGTATTTTAAAATTGAAAATAGAAGTACCAAACCAACCTCTTCTTCTTCATCTGAAAGATTTAGCTCCTCCAACTGACTTTCGTACTCCTCTTCTTCCTCATCGTCTTCGTCAGTACCATCGTCATCGTCTTTGTTTTTCCGACTGTTTCGTTTTATTTGTCTTGTTGACGTGTCGTTAGCTTGCGTCGTATCGCACGCTTTCAGCTTAGCTTTCAATCCTCCAAAGTTAGTCTAAAACAGTCGCGTGGAATAATTACAGGCGTCATGAGCATCAGGATTTGCGAAGCAGGGTTAATAGTTGATCAAACCTAACATAAAAACTTACCGAATCTAGCCACATTATACATTCCCAGCAGTTTATAAGTTTCAAATCAATTGCATGGAACAGCTCCTTGTTCTTCATTGAAGCAGTAATATATTCCACATATCCAAGTGCATCAGCGATTCGACTCTTTTTAGTGCAAATTATTAACTTACTAAAATCCGCATATACAATGATTGACCCAAGTCTCATGAATTCAGCAACAAACTATAAAAACAAAAAACGCATCACAGTTGTATTGACCACTGGTATCGCGATACAAATGAAAGTCCTTGTCATATATATCTTCAAACTGGATACCTGAATAAAAAGTTTTTTCATTAAGGTATTCAAGGTTTTTCTTAATGCTGGGTCATACATAAGTGCGTTTTGAGAGCGTAACCATCTAAAACAAACACATTATAAAAATTAAAGATTGTCTGCTAACGAATTACGTTGAACAATCCAGACTATTCTTTAGACATACGATAATACTACTGTTATAACAAACCTGTATATATGCATAAGCTGATAGTCAATATATACACTTTTATGAAGTGATAAATCCTTAACCCATGCAATAGCCATGCTTTTTAAAACCCGGAAGGCTCCGCTACAAAGTGCAGTTTCGTCGTAGCTTGCTAAAGAAGGTCCCGGGTTATTGCCCATCATTTCTTCGAGAGAGGCTTGTGGCATATTATCAAATGCAACGGCAGAGCTAGTGCCTTCAATGTCGTGAACATGGTGAGACTTCAGCAATGTATTTAATGCTAAACCATCTATCTCTAGTTCCACACAAACTGTCTGATAAAACCCCGGTTTATTGATAACAATATTGTTGTTTTCCTCAAACTCTGTTATTAGTCTGAAATAAATTTTCAAAGACATTGGTTTACCAATTTAAAAAAATAGAGTATGAATAGAACGAATATAATTACAGTACAGATAAATAAAAGTATAATTTTAACTATGTACCTGTTGTCGTCTGCTTCTTTACCACCTAAATCCGGTCGCTCAGTGGGTGAACACCATAAAACATAATTGTTTCTCATTAAATATCGTGCATACACCACATCGCTTCCAGTTAATATCGAATCCACTTGAAGATTCCCAACTGGAATCTGAAGACATCTACTCTGCTCAATAGCTGCCACCAAAACAGACTTATAACTCATAAAGTGCCTCAACAATGCTCTGGATCCGGCCTGTTCCCACTGCATTGTGGCATACAAGTCATCATTGTCCGAAACATGAATAGGTATCAAGGGGTATTCCCCCATTATGGGAACTGATGAAACCCACATTTGAAATCCAATATTGGACTGTATCGATATTGCAGTAGCTCCCCTTTTCTCATCTTTATAATCTTGCAGGATTTTGCTGAGACCTTGGAAGACAGATTTAGTTTCTGCCGCAAGGTTTACATCGATAACATAGTTTTCTTCAGGCAAACACTTCACATCGAATGTCCCCCTATTGACAATTTCAGCTCTCATCTGCCTGCACATGTTAGTTAAATTTGGCTTAATGGTTGTTGGACGCCCAACATGCAAAATAAATACAGTTCCTTTGTTGTTTGGTGGAGGTAAGAATACTCCAAACATATGCTTCTTTCCATGTGAATGATGGTACATAAAGATGTGCTTCAGTATGGGGGTGTCCAGGTCCAGGTATTTGTAATCCGGATGTATATTTTTCATCACAAGTTGTTTCAGGTCAAACGTGTCTCCGACTTCTTTCATTTTTCTACCTTCTTCTCTGTCTACAGTACATACACATCCGAGATGCACTATTGCTCGGAATTCCAGAGGAACTTGTGTTTCATATATCCCTTCAATTGTTGGAGTAGCCAAATCTGCAACGAAATGATTGCTTTCTCGCCTATATAACTCCTCGGGAATGGTGTACTCGTACAAATTAAATGCTTGATGAGTTCTGGGTAGCAACTTGTTGCATTTTCTTATGTGACCCCCATCGCTCACATTTCTGACGTCTTTGGAGTTTAGATAAAAAATCCTCGGAACATTTAACCGGATTAAATGTAACTCTTGCCCAACCATTGCCCACAGTTTGAATTTACCAGGTATACCTGTGTCCATTATTTGAATTACTTGCCATGGATTAACAAGAAGAACCTTTTGTGCTCGTCTTAGGAATCCCCCAAGGGTTGCGTAATTCGAATTTCTTATTTCAGTAGTAGGACCAAATTCATTCTCGTCATCCGCCATTCTCCTTGACCGTTTTATTCGTTCAGCAGCTCGCTGCTTGGCTTGATATTTCCACTTGCGTTTGTGAAAAGTTAGCCATGTAAATATGCTTTCCTTATCTGTTCCAAATGGCGGTGGTGCTCCCAAAGTCTCTTTCCAAGGTTTTGTAACATCTACCTCGGGTGACCTTTGTCGTTTACCCCGATTTAATCTAGTTGTATGTGCTAAAATTCGCTGTTGGGCAGGTCTTAAATTCCCTCCGATTTCTTCAATGTCTCCAATTTCTTTGTTTGAGCTTGCTTCGACTGATTTCGGCATGCTTCTAAAAATTTCATTAATTTTACGCTGTTTCAACACGTCTGTTTTTTCCAAAAGTCGTTTATGCAGCCATTCGGGATGTGCTACTCGTGGAACTGGATTTGATATTCCCTGTAATGCTGCTGGAATTGTTACAATTTTTTGAATGCATCCGTTTAGTCGTTCAATATAGTAGTCCCAATCCAAAATTGTTCGTATGTCAAAGTTAGTGATGCTATTATCCTTCAACCAACGACGAAGAAAATGCTTCTTCACACTAGATTCTGCTTGAAAGATTGCTAATGGAATTGCCCGCTCCGTTACCGGAGCTCCTTCCGGCTTTTTTGAAATTATGAACCGACAACTTAGACCAGCGTCTTTGACCATTTGGTCACCAAGAAATTCTGACAATCTTTTAGCAGTGCTGATAGATGTCGACTTCTGTTGGCCATAGTCCTCAAGCTTGCGACTCATGCTACGATTCTCTGAAATTAATTCGAAAAGTTCTGAGTCTGGCATATCGGATGCTTTAGTGTATAAAACATCTAACCAGTAATCGGCAACTTTTGCAACTGCATTATAGCAACTTTCAAGGCTATTGCCTTGAAGAAAGGCGTCAAAAACAGAAGACTGGAAATTCTTCAGTAGCTGGAGCTCTCCTCTTCTTTTAATTTCAAATCCTTTCAATTCGGCCAAACTTTTATCAGGGTTGAATACAGCATACCTCTTCTTCAACTTTTTCCCTTCTTCTTTCGACGCTGGAAGAATCATTGCTAAATATGGTCCGTCAACTTCAAAGAAGATCGAATTTTCATTTCGAACAGAATGCTCCAAAGTCTCAGAATCGAGTAATTCGTGATACTGATCGTTAGTAAACTCTTCCTTAACCATGATATTTAATACAGCATTAGGGTAAGAAACAGTTATCTTAGACTTCTTTTCCACAGAAGAATATATAGTAAAGTTTTCCGGAAATGACGACGGCAAAATGCACCAAATACCGTCTGTATCCAATTCCAATGGCCTTCCAACCTTTTCAATTATTTCGCGTGCTTTTCTGATAATATTTGCGCCAGTGTGACAAACGATTCCAGCCATCTCCATACTGTGCCAACGAGCCCCCTTCCGCATGACATACCCGTAGAATGAATTCAGAATACATTTATGTGCTAACTGTAAACTGTCATATAAAACTTCTCGATTTTTGGCTGACTTGATTTCTGACGCATCCCCACTTGCTATTGCATCTGAAACTTGTTTCTTTGCAGTTTTGTTAAGTGCCTTATATTCATAACGGCGATCTCTGAAAGCTCGAACTGTGTCAACATAAAATGAATTTTCTCGTTGGCAAACTGTCTGGTATTTGACTTCCGTTCGTGTCACATGAACTTTCTTGTATGCTTTTCGACAATAATCTTGCAAACGCTTTTTCTCATGCATGGCCCTCTCCTCCTTGTTTAGTTGATGAAATGGAACAGGTGCACCATTAGGGCCAGAGGGAAATTTGTCCATTTCCAGCTGCTGTTGAATCCGCTGAAATTCTCCTCGGCTCGCTGGCATGAATTCTCCGCGCCATGTCCACGGCATTGCTCTTTGACATTTAGCTCCCGGTTTGTTGTAATCACACGCAGCACATATTGATTCATTCACCATTGCAGACGGCTGCAATCTGTTCGTTAAAATAATATTTGGATACATAGCCCCAACATCTAGATGATAAATCAACGGGTATTCAAGCCTCAGTGGGTTGTCTCTCAAGGTTCTCAATTGATTCTTAATGTCATCAACAACTTCCTGAAAATTTGTAACCTTGTCAAGTGGGACGTTTTCTTCTTCTTCAAGTGCATGCTTTAGTGTCTTTTCAACTCCCTCTATTAGCTTATCGAAAATGTCCGGAATTAACTTGAAACGACATGGAATATCCGAACGAAAGACTCCAGATTCCAGAGCTTCCACATGACCTCCTACGTATGTCTCCTGATCTAACACATGTCCATCCTCGGTTAGTTTGTTCAGTATGGATTCCTGCTTGTTCGGAAAGACGATGTTAACGTGATATGCCTCTACCATTAGCAAAGTCTCACATAATGTTCCAGAACCTTTCCTCAATACTTCGTCCGCTTCCATTGGGATAATGGTACATAACGCAAATATAAACGGATGAACATACTTCATATACAAATAGTACGTGGCAACTGCATCAGAAACCGAATAGTTGGATAATATTTGAGGCTGTTCAGAGGCCATACGACACATATCTTCAGGGTCCAGTTCAACTGGATTATATCGTAACTTTGCTTTTGCCACAGCTTTGAGGTTCTGGGACCCAACAGGTAGATACGAATCTCTTCTGACCCAATTCAAGCAATCCATATGAATACACGGACGACACGAATAAATTCCATCCCGAACAGCTGCAAATCCGATTTCTTTGGCCATGCTTAATCCATGGAAGCTTGCTCTTGCTTCAATGAATGGCCAATCAAAGAAGTCTCCGTTGTATGTTGCAAATATATGGGGTTTGACATCCAGTATATGGTCAAAGAACCGTTGAATCACGGCCATCTCATTAGGTTCGTTGAAAATCGTAAACAGTCCTTCAAATTCTGGTCGAGGTGTATACTCAAAGTCTTCTACATCTGACGACACAATTTCCCGGTTCGTAATAAGATAACCCTGAAACGAAGATTATCATAACGTAACTTTCACATTGTATCTCATCATCAGTTCACACCTCCACCTTTTTGTAAACGTTTAAGGTTTCAGCCATCATTTAGTAATATTTCTGAACTTACCTGACCATCAATCATATACGAAATCATCATAATTTGATCAAAAGACGAATCCGGAAACTTCAATGGTAGCTTTGTTGTCTCTATGTCAAACGCCAACACAATGCAATCCGGGGATTCGATTATATCCGTTCTTCTTTCAATTACTGGAAAATAGCTAACTCCGATTTGAAGTTTAATGCTGTACCATTGTCCAATGAATAACTTGTTATCGATTGAAACACGTACGTGATATGGCACGTCATATTCTCTAAATAATATTAAACGCAATATACAAATAGCACACAAATATATAGCACACGAATTTGTAAATTGAGGTAGCATTATTGTACAATTACCTGATATCTTCTATACCTTCCATATGATTCGTGCTGGACTTCTGCGGTTCGAATTCAACTGTGTCGCCCATATAACTTTGTCGTAGCATTTCGGCATATGCAGTATTCGACTTTTGTCGCTCCCAATTCTTTTTAACAGCAGGTAAAATATCTTTCCTTGCTTTCATCAAGTCAGTTACGCTTAAAAAGGAAAGTTTCACGTATTTCTGTTTGAGCCCCACCAAATGATTTGGCTGAAACAATATCAATATTTAAACAACTGAAGTATTATTACTTCTTGCGTTGGTATATTTTAGCATATATTTATTATATATTGTAGCTATTCAATCGAAAGCCAATATTTCCCTACCAGATCCAAATCTTCTTTAGGAACTACTTCAACAGATGCAATCACCCCACTGTACTTCTTCTGAAGAAATAGTGTCACTTCCTTTTCCAATCCTAATTAATAACGAAAATAGTTCCGTAATATACCTCTAACTAATCATTACTCAAATAAAGTAATAATTAACATTATTAGCACAGGAATGGAAGAAACCGCAATATAATGAAAGGAAAGTTGGATGGAAAGTCACAGGAAGTACATTTTTGTACATCAACGACAGTTGTATTTCTTCAAACAGTCATGTTACCTGCTTTGGGAAGGATGTAGAAATATGGTTTGTACGCCAGTGTTGCTTTAAATCTATTCCCATCTTCTTGAATGAAATAGTAATCCACGGCACTGATAAGCCTCTTATCCTCATCCAACACTTCCGTCTATAAATAAATGGCAAATTAAATAAATTTTTAGAAGCAAAAATTATTATTGCTAAATTGCTTCCCCACTTATGAGTTTTATCTGTAACTATTAGACAATTACAATATCAACATACAGCGGAAAAAGTGCTAAATAGAGCAATACAATAGCAACTCACCGGATGCATATTTAGCAACCATCCCACGCGCTCTGTCACATCTTTTACACGGTTAAACCCAAATTTAGCGTCTATTGCATCATTTTCAATTGACTGGCGCATCCGATACTCGGAATTATCACTGCAGCAAATACCAATTAAGAAATCGTTATCAAGCATATCGGCAGGTACTAGGTAGGTAGGTAAAGGTACATATATTATGAAAACGTAAATGCACCTAGACACGGTGGCTTCCGTGGCATGACTACTTTCTCCGCCACCATCCTTCGTCTTGGCAAACCGATCTGGGATGTAGCGACCGGTATTCTGAGGTGGAGGCATTGTACTTATGATGACTTATCAAAATTCAAAGGTTTTTGAAGCCGTATTTCAGTTCAGCTCATAACGGGATTTCAACGATCGGGCTAATGCCGTATTCAATTATCTCCGTATTGCCTTTCGTAGAACTCCGTGACTAGGCCTTGCAGTAAATCCTGTTGTTACAACTTAATCTCTGGAAGTTCCGGTATCTTCATCTCCTGAAAATAAAAGTATAACGTATTTGTAATCAATTGGCGCGGTTATAACAATTACTCATTAGCATATACTCACTTCAAAGTTATTTTTATTTAAATTTGCAAATGTCTACTCATCAAATTTGCGCCTACATCAGAATAAATGAAATTTGCAACTAGACTCGCAATCGATATAACTTACTACCCTTTTAGCGCAGAGAAATTATTACAATTCTTTACGCTCTTGTAGGCAAAATGCTGTATGTTTTATTACCAACTATTGTTGACTTTAGTGCAGTGTATGCTCAGCTCCGTGAATCCAGAACGTGAGCGTATGACTCCCCTGTCACCTGTCACTCCGAAAAAAAAACAACTCAAAAGTCACCCAAAAAAACTCCTCGTGTATGCCACTATAACACAACACAAGATCCAATATTGCAATTGCAGATATTATTATTATTATTATAATTAGATAACAAAGGGAAATACAGATTTGGGTGATTTGTTTGCAAAATTGCACCTTAAAAATAATATGAGAAAAAGGATAAGTATCTGTATCTGCATAAAATATTCCCTTGTTGCAGAGGAATAAAAACAACATCTCTGCCGCTACACATCCAGCCAAGCTGCCGCCGTACACAACAATCTGGCAGGAAAACAAAGACTTGAGCTTGGGCATTGATAGACAAGGCTGGCGTGTGTATGTATATTTAGAGTAAAGCAGTTATTTTGTGCACAATATGTTCCCTATATAACTTCATTGCATGACGAGTATCATTGATGACATGATCATTGATCATGCATGATTATCCATGATGATCGATCCGTCTTGTAGTTTAAACCCGAACGAATATCGATGTATATATTTAACAGGCGTATTATTTAGTATTTGAGACTGAACGACATTTGAGGAACGCATTGTTTTTAAGATTTTAATGTCACGCTTTCGGACAACAACTGTGACCTTCATCAGGACAAATTTGAAAATTAGAAAAATATAGTCTTTCTTAGTATAAATATATACTAAGATAGCTATGCAGGTCACTAAGGCCCCGACAGGACACACCCTTTTAAATGTCCTTACCTCGAAAACGGTTAGGAATTCGACACATATGAAGAGAATCATTTATGCTTAGAAAAGTCGAAAGAACCCATATACGAAGTTTGAGTGGAACTTCGCAGTTCACCCTGTATAACATATAGGTACAATATAAATTTAAGGTTCCAAGTATATCTGTCCCTATCGTCCGCACGAGCACCATTCATTGCCAAATCGTCAATGATAATATAATGGTATTCAGGTGCTCGTTATAATAATTAGCCAGTGTCTGTTGGTACACCGCGAGACGGTTTTGTTTGCATTATAAATTATAATGAAAGATACAATTGAAGCAAAAGTTAAAATAGTTGCTTTAGTTTGCAAAGCATTTGTAATTTTGTATCAATTTCCACAGTTCATTACTCAAGATGTCATTCCATATCAATGAATGGAATTGTCTGGGAATGATGGTGAAATGGAGATATAGAATTATAGAACGTGTTTTAGTTGGGTATTCTTTGTTTAAAGTAGACAATTAGACAAACTATTGTAAAAGGAACTTATACATATGCATTAGGACCTATTGCCATCACCATTAATATAGCAATAAAAGTAAGGCACATGCCAGGCATAAAGTGTGTTTAACGTCAATCGTTCTCCAAACTCACTAATGTGTGGACTTGCGCACATGTGCAACATTATGTATCAGGATCTGGAAGGAAGGTGCACCTGATTAAATTATACTACACATTTTTGAAATGTCTCTTAACATCACCTTACGTACCGCAATCACCATACCGTAAGTAAGTTTATATCGCCAGTCTACTCATATCAATCTAGGCATCAACAAGAGGATTTGGATTTGACATTTTTGTGGATAGTATGTTCTATATCTCGGCTGCAGAACTTAATAATTAATTTAATACGGGATATTATGGATGGTAATTAGAAAATATTATTTCTCAAATTAATATAAAAAATTTGCAAGTGATTTAAAGTGTGAAAGCAAGTCATTGTCAGTACAGTTTCTCTTACTCGCATTTTAGCACTTTAGAATGTACTTATTATTCGGTTACTCCACTGCTGGTTTTATAATTATGGGAGGGGGCATTATGCTAAGTGGCATGACACTGCTCCTATGGGTCTTGGTATTAGGCTCAATAGATTTCCTATTTGTTGGTACTTACGTTTAATGCATAAAACTGCTATGCGTGTCATTCAAATACCACCAAGTTTCGTGTATATTGCAGCGTGGCATGATTAAGGGAATTATTATCATATTTAGCCATTAGTAATTATCATAATGCTTGAAGGCGCCTGGAAAATGTATCATAAATAAACTCAAATGTTTATTCATGAACGAACGGCTGAGGCAGATAACAAACGACAAACGATAGATCTGAAATAGACTGGCATTGTGGTATTCATATTCTACAAGTTGTGTTTTTCAAATGAAGGGTCATTAGTGCTATCCGGAAATGTTCCGCTTAGGAATTCTCTTTAACTGACTAATGCGAGATTTGGCCACCAACGAGAGGTGGGATTTGTGGCTGCATAGTGCATACATATTTAGTTGTACGTGTTGTATCCGAAGAAATCTGACGCCAAGTACACGCTTACTCTATTGTTCACTTTTCCATAGAATCTATCGTATAGATGATAGAATCATGGTATACATCGTATTAAACCTACATATAAATATTTACTATTTTATATACATCTGCTATAATATGCTTTTTCCAAGAACGTGTTCGATATGCAGATACTGCTGAAGTGAACATGCCGTTTCGCTGGAAAATGTTATTAGGATTAGTATTGTCCCAATTGTTCTATGAATAACAAACATGGCTGCTAGCTCGAAATCTTTGTTTCAAAATCTCAAAGCCATAATTGCAGACTCTGGAAATATGCAGTACCTAACTGTAGCAATACAAAAGGATTAATTAGAACCGCAATGGATACATTGTTTGAACCAATGCAAAAGTACGCCGCTTGTCACATTATTATCCTCAATGTTGACAGTCCGATAATCCGTGCAGAACTGAAACAAATATTGTTTGCTTGGGAATAACTTCAGTCAATAAAGTCAGTCAAGACTACTGAAAATCAATTTGGTATGCTTTTTGTTTTCGCTACTAAATGTGCACATATGCTTCATGCTTGACTTTGTATTCGATTTTCGATTCCATGAATCGCTTGAATGGTCTCTTGTTCTTGATCTTTTTATCATGCCTATTTACTCAATTGAATCATTACCTGTCCAGCGTATGTCTGTAGCATAGCCATAAGGCAACTAATCGGCCAAAACACTTGTGCTGATACTCCTACCCAGACGTATTAATATGAATGTTTTAAAAAATCGTATGTACCTAGTACCTACGTATTATGTGGAATATACTACAAGTGGTACATGATTTCAAACTTATAGCGATGTTTTTTTCACGAGGCTTGGTTGAAGCTTTTCAAACTAGGTACATAATAATATGCTGAAGGTGACCACATTTCTTAAAATACAGCGTATTTTTATTTTAGATACTGAATCACATTGGTTGTAGTTTTTTAATGTGGTTCACTATCCAACGAATCGGTAGTACACACTTCTTACCCGCACTGCACATCGAAACATGCGGAACACAGACTGAGCATAAATGTGGCATAATTCTGGAAATCCCCATGAAACCAGTAAAATTTCGTAATACAAATAACATCTTCGCGAACCGTATCAACAAAGGAGCGTGGCAGGCATGAACATGCAGCATGATACTGTCCATTTTGAACAAGATGCCTTACAATAAAATAAAAGAAGACAATAAAAAAGCACGCTTGCTACACCTACCTACTTTCACGTTACATGATTAATTAATTTTTCAACTCCCGTAGTATATAGACAGACGACTGCTTTAAATCATCATAATTTTTCAGCTTGTTGTAGTCTTTTTTATAGTTTGTTCCCGGCTGCAGTCAGAGAACACCTTAGATGTTCTGCGTGTGTAAATTCATATTATACGATCTTCTTTGGGCTGCGTTAGTATTAAATATAAAACAACTACTCGCCACTCATTAAAAGCTCCTTTGTAGATAAATGTAGTAAAAGTCATGTGAAACTTAACTATTCTGTCTGTCTGGGACTGCTGTAAATTTTTATGCATGCAAGTAAAATGTTGTTATACATTAGGGATTTAGAATCCAAATTAGGGGTTTTCTGCAATCCTCAGAGTCTGATACGATCCGCAATTTCTCCATATTTTCTCCACATTTTTTTAAATATGAAATTCCTATTGAATTCTTTCCTCATTCTTGTCAGCACGCATCCAAGTGTTGCTAAAAGCTGTAATAAAATCCTCATTATGATATGATATCCTATAAAACTCCAAACGATGTGGCAAAGTTAAAAAAATAGACCGCACCACTCCTACAACACTAAGGTATTTTACATCGTTTGTAGGTATAATATATCCTCACAAATTAGCATTATTACATGAGAATCAACTGGATTCATACGATATTGAACTTCTCTATTGAATGCATCTTTAGGTAAAACATTTTAGGAACTCGTAAGATTTTACCGTCATTGCATTTGGGATTTTGGTTAATTACTTCTGCCCTGCTTGTTTTATGAACTTACTGTTCTTCTTATCTAACATTTCCAAAATAAGAAGCTTGTCTTGTTGAATTTTGTTGCAGTTCAAGTTGGATGATTATAGTTGATAACAATAATGGCTCGGTCGGTTAAGCATTCTTAAATGTCGATTTTTCGGTGGATTACAAGTTACACCAAAGTAGATCACTGCACCAAAACCCTTCGGGTCTGCTGTCGATGTGTAAGTAAATATGAAGCTTCACACCACCATCACGTTATTTGGTCTAATAAATTAATACAGTGCAAATGCACGAGCATCAAGTTGCATTTTATCCGACCCACGTTAGAGTTTATATATAGTTGTGTGTATATGACCATTATGTGCCAAGAGATTAGCACACTCCATTGTTTCTTACTCTAAAATCTTATTATGACATGACGGCTCATCGCCTCACTGTCAAAAATCAAGAGGCGTAAATTTGAAGCTTGCTCATAATAACTTAAATCATTCTGACGACACCATCGTAAATCATGATCGTCAGGAATAAGCTTTAAATGAAAAGACAAACTGCCACGACAGTTTGGACAAGGCAAAGTACAAACAAGAGCCGTAGAATCTTGTTAGAAGACTTCTGCATAAAAAGTTTGCTTGTGATGTGAATCGTATTTTTTTTAGCTATATTTACCCCATTAAAGATTTTTACTCATTCAGTCTGCATTTCATCTCTTTTCCAATGGTATTTATTGTCCAGCCACATATGGCTTAAATAAATATTCCAAAGATGTTAAAAGCTAAAGACACATTCAACGTTATAATTGTAAGGATTATTCCTACCAGACATTCATAATTGTGCATTCCTAACATATCCAAATAGCATCACTGAACAATCCTTTAGGTAAATGCTGAATAGAAAGCTTTATTTATCTATACAAACTATACAAAACGTCTTTAATTATCGTAGACTCCGTGCCGAAAGTAGTAACCAGATAAGACTGTTTTCTCTAATCTACATCTTGAGGCATTCAATCCAAAAGTAGTTTTATCTTGATATTTATTACTACATTTCATACATTATGGCCATTTAGTTAGCTAAGATTTTCCGGTTTTGTTTTATTGCAGATTGTTTAACCATTCATGCATAAAATATAAACTCGCCACGATGGAAAGCAATATAAATGGTAAATGTTACGAATTTCAAAGAGCTACTTATCGGCGCTGCCTGACACAAACTTACTTTATACGTATATAGTGTTATAATGATAAACTCCAGTTGTAAATAACGTGTTTTAATATACTCCACTGCTGATGGTGGTTGGTGGCAGTTAGTTAATAGATTGTTGCTTCTGTTTCCCTGAAAGAAATAACCTCCACTCTCTTTTATTATGTCCTCATAAGTTCTGGCAACCACAGAAGTGGTTATACTTCCAATTATTACTATTTTATACCTCTCGGCGCACATCCATCTTGAATAATGCTCAATCTCGTTGCAGTTGCTGGATGATGAACTCTTTTATACCATGCTTGTTCTAATATATCCAGTTTAATGAGTCTGTCTGTATAATAATCTAGAGATTGGCTTTTGTGGTGTTGTGGTCAGTACCTGAACTATAGGTAAAGCCTGTTCTGTTTCATAGCCGTAAGATTAAATGGACTTCCACCATCACCATTTCGTATTTATATAGCTCATCCATTCGCTTCGCATCTATCTTTTGTGTAAAAAAGTGCATGTTGCCCATCCTCACGCTATCCTTAAAAGATGTAGTGTATGTAGGGACGAAAAGGAGTAGGCAATGTTTAGCAGAGTGAATAAATAAGTCTCTACATTATCATATCACGAAACTTGCAAGTAAGCAGCAGGTTGCCGAGGACGTGTTTAAAAACTGGCCATCATCATTGTCATTATTATCATCTCAGCTGCATTCACTTGATGTATGACTTGTATAGATTTAATATCACCTGTAATCTGTCCAGTACACCTTAGAAAAGACTATTTCTTTTTCCAGATTCACTTTTACGCTAACTGAAAAATCACTGTCATTTTACAGCACATCGCTATTATTCAGCTTTATCTCTTTCTAAAGACGCTATCCAATATTATTTCCATCACATCATCATCATTGTGATGCATAAGGACAACAGAGCTCCCGCAGACTTTTTACGTTCTGTTTTTTCTCTCCTCCCGGTTTTATTGTTCTTGGTCTTATATATGCATGTATGGACTGACTCAAAGTTAATATTTGTATACCTAGATAGAAAGGTTACCGTATTTTGATACAGGCTGCAGGGTTTCCATTCCAGAGTGGTAAAAGTTGAAACACTGTAAGCTATTAGCATGTTTAATTTTTCAATCCATGTGTCCACGCTCTATGAAGATATATTATTTTACTTACTATTCACTACTGGACTGCATGTTGTAAAAACCATTTGATTTTTCAACTCTTCATAGTTAAAATCCTTTCTCTAGTTTCAACCTTATCAATTTTTTGTTCATCACACATGTACCAAGCGCCGATGTATCGTTTTCTCGTTTACCAGGTTTATGTATTTATTTTGTTCGAGGCGCTCAAGCACTTTCTGAAGTAGCTAATTTTTAGTGGCGATTTTATTTTTACGGGAGTATGATTACCTTGATTTTTGACTGCTGGAGTTTAAGATATAAAAAGTATGTTGAAGTATAGAATATTATTAGGCTCTAGTCACTCCGCTCAGTAAGAACTTCCAAATGGGAGAGGTTTTTGTACACATTTCTATTTGCACTAAATCCTGAAATGTAAGGTAATATCTTTCATGCTTTGATAGGATATTCTTTTTCTGTTTTCATATCGGATTCAGTATAATTGAATAAATATGAAATGCATCTCTTGCAACTTGCAAACTAATAATCTGAGGATAAAAAAGAAAACTAGCTTCAGCTCCAAAGCTTCTCTCTTCCCCTCTCCTTCCTCCGTCTCCTACACCACCTGTCTCCTTTGCTGTTAATACGCCGGACAGGTAGAAAAAGTAAAGAAGACAGATTTCCTTGCACATATGTACATGCAACGAAAGAGCTTCTGCTTTTAGTTTTTATTATTTCAAGAAATCACAAGATGGTAATGTAATGGCCAAGTCTTATAAACACGACCCAAGTTGAGATTTGATATCTCAGCGGGGTGGAAAACAGCAATCAGACATATATACAACTAACACCGCACAAGACTTTTTTGTATTCATTATTGCTGCAAGACGATTTATGTAGACTTGTTCTTTTGTGCTATACAAGTTTAAATGGCCTTAGTTCACAAGATATATATTTCTTTTTTTTTCCGTTCCGAGTGTGATGTAGACTACAAAAATGACCTGTCTGGCTATCAAAGGAGAGCAATTGACTTCGAAATGTTACATAAAACTAAAAACGATGATGTACAAGGCTATACAAACAAACAAACTGTAGTTTGGAAAATACCTATTTTGACATAAGTTTGGTTGGTGCGGAATGGCCGTGAACTGCAAATCTTAGCCGCACAGGAATATTGGTTGACCATAATCCAATTCTTGGAAATATTGTGATCTTTTACGCATAGAAATGACAGTCAAAAGGTTCAAGTAATTGGATCTCTAAACAATTATAACTCGACACAAAGCTAAAGCTCTAGACGCTAGGTAGCCGATATGTATACAAGCTGGCAAATATAGATTTAATAGTAGAAGTAGAATTAAACAATGAAAAAGATCAAACCAATTAAAGTCATAAACACTTCCGATTGCTTCGCTTGCTTTCCATATTAAACAACAAGTCAGTTGGTGGTCACTGTGGTCAGGACGTCTGATGATTTGATACAGGTAGTTCATATGAGTGTAAGCATAGTGTATATTTAGTATAATATTTTGGTTTCTGTCCATTTTTATTGGACGATGGGCATGCATCGACTTTTTGTTTTTACTTTGTTGAATACAGTTCCTGTTCATAATGCAATTAAGGGGCGATCTCGAATGATTGCAATTAAAGCTCCTGCTGACTCGATTTGTCGAAAGAGAATATAATTAAAGTCTGATTGGTTAATGTTCTTGTTTTTGGTTGAATAATGAGGTGGGATGAAATGATGAATTTATTTGGGAAGGTGAACAGCACCATCGGACTCTACTGATTTACCATGCAAAGAAACTAAACGGGGTAATTTTCAAGGGGCAAAATGTTCAAACTCACATAAAACGCGAGAAAATCAGGAAATCAGCATTGTGAAGTAGTAGAGGTTTTTTTCGGCCTAAAATCAAATATGGCTAATTTTAAAATATAGCTACAGTAGAGCTTTTTCACTCAATTTCATGGTCACGGGCACATAAAAATATACCTGGATGGATTATTTTGGAACGTTATTAGCTAAAACTACAGGAGAGCATGCATGGTCAGTCAGTATTTTGCTCAAGCAAAAGGTGGACGTGCAATGTATAAGCTTACGATTAGAGTGATGATGAGGGGTTCTTACAAACAAATATCCGTAAAACTTTCAAAACCATCCTTACTGTCTCTAAAGTGTTCAACAAGATCGGGCTATATAAGGAAAATAACCTCTTCATTTCAGACTCTCGTTAAGTTGAAATTGTAATACATACACAGTATGTGGGTAAATATGGTAGCATGATTTAAGTAACATTACAGATTTTACGGTATTGCTCGAGGCAAGATGAATGCAGTAGCTGTTTTAATTATAACGCGAGTAAACAAAGCGCGTCCTTAATGAATTTGCTTAGGAATTATAATTATAGGGAATAATGATTCCTCAGTTTCTCTTATAGCCCAACTAACAATGACTAATCCTAACTACTCCTCAAACTCTTGTGCGAAGAAAGGTTCTGCTTTCCCAGATTTATTCCTGCGTGTGAATTGAGTGAAGTATTTTACACTGTTAAATCTATAGCCTATGCAGCGGTGTTGTTACAACAGGCACGACACACGTAATTTGTCTCACTTGACTTCATATTGTTTACAAGGCCATGACTCGCAGGAGTGCATTCATGGATGGCAGGCTGCTTGATTATTTTCCCAATCGCAGGTCCCCACTTTAAATTGTCAGACGGCAGACGGTTAGGGCGAATTTGAAGCACAAAATTAATCTAAATAGAAACTGAAGGACTTTAACCAAATTAAAATGAAATGCTTTGTTTGAATATAAGATGATGCAATCAAAAATTGTTGTCTATTGTATTGCAAAGAGGAAAAGAGAAAAGTGCAAACAAATTATCGTTTTTAGTACAATACCGACTGCTGCTAATATAAAATAAGCAATATACTCGTCTTACCCCTAACCCTAGTTTTTTCCTTTTTTTTGTAGTAGGTACCTATTCTTATAACTACATCAAAGATTTCTTCCACCCTTACAAGTTCTACATCATCCCGGAGATTCTCCGATCCTCTGTTATAAGAACGTGTGTTTTGCAGGGAAAATCATATCATAACAGGGTACGAAGAAGCGAACAATTTAAAATCAAATCAGTTTTTTATACATATGTATGCTGCATTTACCGCAAATTATTGTTCTCGTCACGTTAAATTACTGGAAAACAGAAAGCACGATGTAAAACTATAAGTCTCTAGGTGTTTAATACGTGGAGCCAGAGTCACAGTCTACTTTTTTTTGAAAATTGCTATGTACCCATGCTATTTTTGCTGAATTCATGTAGTATCACTTGGAAAAAAGACAGGCTAAGTCCTGCTTTCATTTTTTGTCTTCGACATGATCATCATCATCACGGTTAATTTTGGTGGCTGCACTGCACCGCTGCACGTGAACTCCACAAGACCAGTGTTTGCATTAAAACTAAAGTGCTAGATTACATCCATAGTGTATTCTTCAGTGCCTATATTCTCCTCGAAGAATCACAGTTTATTTTTTGTCCCTTTTCTCATCACTTTTTAAAACTAAACATTAAGCAGACTACCGGGCAGCAAGCGCATCAGCGAGAATACTCTCCATTATTTTATACATATAATATATCTACAAACAAAAAGGTTTTCCTACGTATCGTGCCAAATGCAATAATATGTATTAGTATATAGTATATACTGCAAAGGGTTCGTACTCGATATACGGTTACAACTTGGTCACAACACACACAGCCAGTAACCCTAGAATAATATACACAAACTTGTTGGAGATTTGAAAGAAAGTGATAAAAAATTGTTTGCTAGGTTCATCTTCATCTGTAGCCAAGAAGCCTTGTAAGACGTTTTTTGTTGTGAGGATGAAATCAAAAGAAAGGGATTGTTGTACTTTTCATCGTATTGGTGTGCTCATGTTTGTCCTTTTCATAGTAAAAATATACGTTTCATATAGGGAGACAAAAACCACTGGACTTCTAAGGGAACACGAGTAAGACGTACTTTCAAATTGAAATAAGATGCTGCCAAACAAATGTGTAAAGTTCTCGAATTTTCCTCTCTGTGTACATAAGACCAACTTTTGAGCTTCACGATTTCGACAGACGTACGTTGTGCGGTCGTCGGCTGCTCGGGTGTTGGCCCTTCTGAGTACTTGAGTAATGGTAAGTCCAAACTGGATAGCCTTGGACTTAATACAGTCAACTCATCCCTTGACGACTCGACTCGCGCACCACCATCCCTTCATGACTTCACAGTTTTTTGCTCTAATCCTATAATTGCGGGTTGAAATAAAAAATCATATATTGGTGAAACTGATTGTTGGCCATATATATATATAGTGGTTGTTTGAAGGAAGAAGAAAGTCTCTACGTGATCACCTTTTTTTAAAAGAAAAGATTTACTTATGAATAAATCCACGGTTTTCGTTTTCCAATTTGGTTTATGAACTGTGTTGCACGACACTTTGTTTGACGACGAATTGCAAAGTATGAGTATCATTCGTTTCTTTGTTAATCTAATCTTATTGTCAGTCATATTTGCACGTGTTGCATAGTCCCAGATCTAGTTCATTACTACAAATGCGCAAACAAACTCATGATTTAAGGGTACAAAAATATTAATATGGATAACAATAATTTTCTTGGCATAATTTTGCATACTGATTTTTACCCACCATTAAAGCAATCAGGATTCATGATTATGAAATGACTGCTTATTTCAATTCATGTATGTATGAATGTATGACTCTGTCCTCCCATGGACGAATGGATCAAGTCTGACGATCAGAAAGTCAAAAGGTAAAACGCAAACCTAGCTGGAGGCTATACAAATGATGTTTTGTAGCCAACGAGTCTGGCAATGATAGCCCTTAAGAAATATATAGAAACCATTTGTAAAACGAGAAATGGAAATAAGATTGATTGGATTATAGTGAAACAACTCCAGAGTCCAAAGCTTCCATTGTGTTTTAGATGAAAGCATCCCTTCTTCGTGTGAATGTACACCTGAGGTACTTACAGCTAAAGCGTAGTTGCGTCAGAGGCGAGAAAATCCTTCATTGTTACGAATATTCCCTAAGGAAATGCATAAAAGCCTGAAAACGAAGCAGAACAGGTTGTTGTTGCCGCCCGGTCTGAACTTTGGATTGAAGCAGGTATAAAAAACTGGGAAAGTACAAGGCCATGGCCAGTTTCAAACTCACTTTAAGGACACACAGATGTGTTCTGATAGTTAAAAAAGATATTGTAGATCTTCCCGTGTACATATAGGAAAAGTTTCCAGAAACAATAACTGGTCATTGGACCCTTATCATTATTTCTACGAGAATAAGAAAATGTATAAAAATACACTGATTACATATGGTAATAACAAAACAAGTAGGATTATTCAAGGTTCTCAATTCTCAACGTCTTTAATTTTGTTGGGGTCTCTGAATACACGCTATATTCTAATCTCTGTCGGACTAATATGCGGTCCAATAAGAATAAGATAATGTTGTAAAACCGAGTAGATGTATTGTTGTTGAATCTTTCTAGAGTTTTGTTTTGTGGATATCCGAGTTCCATTTTCAGTCCACCAATCATTCGCCTAGGGCTTTGCATGCAAATGATTTGATGATAATAGGGATGCACTTGTATTGCTTTCATTTCAGCAGACGTGACTCTTAAGCCTGAATCAACTCATTCATTCTTTCACCATTTAAACATTGCTATTATCATTGTCATTTTCTCTCTCATTATGACTCCTCAATATCCAGAAGAACGAATATGATGATTACGATAAATATAACACACCTTGGGATGGATATACAGAAAAAGATACAGTCAACACATCAATTTCGAGTTTCAAGTTCACCACAAAAAAAAACCTTGCAGAGGGACAATCTGTCTATCAGTATAATCCACCCGATGTCTATATATACTACTGTGTATATAATAGAAATTTTGAAACCTCAACGTGAGTATGTATACCTATATATATTTGTGCTCATTATTAAAAATGCATCTCACGAGACAGACGGTTGGGTAATGGACAACGAAAATAACCTATTCAGTTCCGATTTGTACGTGGTTTTTTACAACTCATCTTTCTTTTCATGTGGAGAGGGAACGCGTTACGCATCATCTTTCGCAGTTGCATACAATAAAACTCTCTCCAGAGTATATTCAATCACGGTCATCATTATCATCATTTTCTTTTTTTGCCTACTTTATTCCAGAGAAAACCTTGCGTTGTGCATAGGTAAATGCAACCTGCTGCTTCTGCATCTGCACCACTAATTTCGTCTGCATGTAAGTGGTAAACTGATGTGATGCAGTAAAATGATATCTACCTTTGTTGTCAATTCAGGCAAAAAAGTCATGATGCATTTGCATCATCATCATCATCAAAACCATAACTAGCAGCTTCACCACTACTACTGCGCTTTCAGAGTACTCACTCCTCAGATTATGATTACACTCCCTTACTTTCGGTGAACACAGTTTTTTACAAGCGACTCCGTACTCCATATCCACCTCACGCACTTATTTTGACTGATGAAAATTAGACAAAAAATTGACAATAGGATAGTCTGCTGGAAAAAGCAAGTGGATGCGTTATCATCATTTCCATCAGCTTGCCTTGTCCGTCAATAAAAACTAAATGGGTTGTGTCTGGACACTGAAATGGTAGATTTCTTCTATTCAAGCAAAAATGACCGTGACCGTTGACTGACTGATTACAAAAACGGTTACGTGCATACGCTGCGTCCATAATTTTAGATTATGTGGGATTTCACTCACAACTCACAAAAGTGGGGAGCAAGCTAGATGTGAATTTAGTGGAACTGCGTTGCTATATTGTGTCCATCATGACATTTTATTTTGAGATTGTGTGCGTGCATTTTAAACAGAAAATGATATATTGTTTTCCTGACTCATGGTTAAATTTTTTGCGTAATTCTCCAAAAAGGATGTAGGGTTCGAGATTGTCTTAGCTCTTCAAGAGTTTCATGCAGCACAATCTGTGCAAAAGGACTTGTCCAGCTACAATGCTCATATGAATGTATTTACTGTAATACTGTTTAAATAATTTAGAAAGCTATTGGAAATGATACTTTGTCTGCAAGGTGTAAATGTAGACGGTGGTCTGTCCATGAGGTTTATCAGCACGTTTTACTACCACCATTTGCATTTTACAACTACACATTACATTTTTACAACTATCACATCATACGCAGCAGAGCCAGAGAGCTACGCATGCATGGATGAAAGTTGTGTACACGCAGTTCATTACTAAAACTCAACAACACATGGCTGTTTTCATGCACACAGATTGGCTTGTCATGAAGTAGACGTTTTCAGTTTTGAAAGACCAAAGTAGTATATGGTTTAGAGATTAAAAATTGTGATAAGAAAGACGCAGGGTTTTCATTTCGTTCCTTGACAAGTAGGAACAAAGTTCAGCATATTAGCATATTATGTATATACCCAAGTGAGCAACTTTTGTGGCTTTTAGTGTCCTGATTCTTCATGATTTTTCAGATAAACAGGATCCTTTATGTACGGATTTACGGCTTCTTCTTTGAAACTTATTCTCTTCTATATAATATATATTATGCAGAAACTTGTAAAAGTAAGTAAGTTCAATTATTGCTAAGCTCAAGCCCAATGAAATAGATTGCATTGTATTCCAACAATTTTGTTGTTTTTCCACCCAATCAATCAGTTAGTTCTATAGATCGGGTAATGATTTTAAAAGACGGTCCATCCATAGGTTCCTCAAATGTGTGCTCATTCTGGACTACCCAACCCAGGACATATATATTTACACTTTTTTGTTTACGTTTAGTGAACATTTATACTTTCATCAGGTCCACACGTAGTTCAACACAAGCTTTTATAATATCACCCACCATAACCAGCCAAAGATAGAGCTAGAAGTGGGTAACATGCGAGTGAGCATAATCTTAAATGAGACTCAACTGGAAAAACTTAACACATATTAAGTTCCTCTATAGTGGCCACCACAATGGCAATGTATTGGAATTAATATAGGTATAGAGAAGCGAGGTTACCTTTCCGAGTTTTATAGTTTCGTTTTGTTATAGGTTTCGTCGTATGCAGCATGAAGAATAGATGATCTTTTGGTATAATAGGGAATCCCTTTTCCGTATTGCCTTGACTTATTCCTTCTCCCCTTTCAGTGCAATACTCACATTATGCAGTACAAAGCATATCATGCATATGCATCATTATTACAATTACTATTATTGCACTCCACTTTAAAAAGCAGTATTGTTGTGTGGTGACTAGCTAAAGCGGTGTTGAGGCCAACTTTTACGTATATAAACTTTATATGACAGGGTATACATAATATATGTGTAAGACGTCTTTAGCATATATAGATATATCGGTGTTATAATGTCCTGTAAACCTTAGCTAATGGAAAGGAGCAAGAAAAGTGGTAACGACTTTTTGTCGACAAGCCAGAGTTTCTGATTTTTGAACACCTGTGGACGTTCGAGCCTTGTTTTTAGAACTGGAGAAGAATAAAATAGGGAAACAGGTAGCTCCTACAATGCATCACCTTTTTGCTGCATCATTAACTACAGCCTATGATATTATTGCTTGTTTTCTTTTCGCTCACCCCTTCTTCCCTGTAGACACAATTGGTGAGGGATGAAGATGACCGTCAAATAATAACACATAGCGTGTTTCATGTATCCTGCCAGGCAGTTTGTTAACCTAGAAGTATAAGCATTAAGTTGAGCTGAAGGGTTCCCCACTTTGCACGCTTTTTTACATGGATGGAGCAGATAGGGGGTGTATAATTTTTTCAAAAGTAATTTTTTGCTGCTAAAATTCTCTGGAGACTGTAAATTTAAATGGGTTTTCGTTCTATAAACGCTTCACGTTTTGCCAGCCAGTTTTCGCTTAAATACAGATATACAGAGTAAGGTGAAGATGACGGGGAATGAAAATAAATTGGGTCTTTCCAGTCATCATCATCATCCAAAGATCCAACCACCATTGCATCTTTTTCATAATCTTGCTTATCGGATCGTGATGATGTGATGCATGCATGCATGTTGCTTCTGTGCTGCGACTAATAATGTAGTTAGGCCACTTGTATTTCGCTACTGCTTTTTCTTTTTCTCCCTTCGCCTTCGTATATCTCGTCAACCCTTGTACATCTTATAAGTGCAGTCTATTATGTAGCGATATATGTACATATAGCCTTTACACATTTACATTTACCTTCACCATCAACACGACAGCTTTAGACAACATGCATCATCGCATAGCATCGTCGGTCCGTATCAACAAGTGATTTGTAGCATGCAACATCATCTTTTGCTCATTCAATTAGCTATTCTTTACTGTGACATTTGAGAATTTATTACCCTTGATGAATACAATTTCCTTAAAACATGCTCGCTCTTCCAGAACACATCTTTCCACTGAATTGAATTGAAAGGCGTGTATATTGTAAGTAAGGGGGATGTAGTTGCTACTAATTCATGTAATGGAATTAAGTATATGTGAAAACAAGATTGATTAGCCATTTTTGTCACCCCGATTCTACATGTTGGTGTTTTCCAAAAGCACCGAGATTATTTACATTTTCGCAACCCCAACCCAACTAGTTTTATTTTTGCATGTTAATTGGGACCTTATGTTGGCTTTTGATCGAGTCGGTGTGTTAGTCCAGTTTTACCACCACCTTTTTCTATGCACACGTGTATGCGTATTACATAGTAGAATTTGGAAGTGGAAGGTTATTATATGAAGCTGCTAATTACTAATGCACTGGTTTATCCTGCATACGAAATCAATAGGTAAAACCCTGCAGGGTAAATGATATCAACACAGAAACTCCGTGTACATCTATCATTTAGGATTATCCATACATACATAAATTGAATGAATCTTGTAATAATAAGTTTCACTCTGTGAAGTTTTAGGGTACGCCCACTTCGCCAATCATTCTGATGGTACTGAAGCCATTCTGTCTGATCCCCCTGAACAGAAAAAGACTTTTTTACAACAGTTGGAGTTGTTCTTTAAGAAAAATATGTTTTGTGCCATTAGACCACGCTAACTCATTTCTATTTGAATGGCCGTCGTGTAGATATGGTTGTAGCGTGGGTAATTCTTATCATTTCCCTGTTCCTTCCGAGATTTGATTTAGATGAAGGGTACCACCTTTATAGACTTTACGCAAGGTTGATGAGCCTTCTTACATTTATTACATTACAATTTCAAAAGATTTCGGGATTCTGTGTAATATAACGATACCTTCTTACAAAACTGAAATTTGAAAACCAGGAAATTCATTGTTTGTAACAGAACCCATTGCTGGCACAAAAAGGGTACAACCTGAAAGGGAACCTTGTAAAGGGTACACCACCATATTTCCCACTTTTTTCTTTCAACAGAAAAAAACCCTTTATGTGTATACTCTCGGTGTTCCTCCAAAATTTATGATCCTAAGCCAGCCCCTTTTTATGAGGAAGCAAAACTTGTGTAATTTACCACAATTTCTTCATATAAGATATTATATATCCCTCCGTTTCATGTTCACTACGATGCGCGTAATAAATCGTACCGTAATGTAAAACACATGTGTATACAAAATCCACTCGAAGTAAGCATCATCATCACCACCATCCTCCCCCAACACAACGAGACTTTATTTTTTTCTTCCAGATGTGTAAAATAAGAGTATTTTTGAGGAGAATAAAAGGGCTCTTCTTTCTTCTCACTGGATGGAGTAGATAAGGAGATAAAGACGAAAGGGTCCATATTGAGCACTTTTTTCAATAACCACTATTGTACACTCATACCACCCTCTTGTGCATATTATTCATTGTTTAGAGCATTTATAACCATGTATGCATACACGCACATTTACTGATTTTTGTATAGTCTAGTCATCCGAGACTGATGAAACATTTTGAAAATTATATACCTAGCTTGCAAGTGCACTCCTATTAAACTACTCTACTTTGTGAAAATAAATATAACTCATACTGACACTGATGTATCAGCAGGAGTACTGGTTTTAATACCTTTATGCACACACATGCGTATTCGTGGGTCATAAACAGGACAACAGTAAGAAGACAAAAAAAAATCTGTGAGCTCGTCTCGTGTGAGTGTATAAGTGTACTGTGTATAGAGATACACAGTATAAAAGGGCATAATCAAGTGAATGGGATCCGATATGATATTTTAATGGAGAGAAAGGAGTTGAGTAAAATCTTAATAATAACACTTTTCCAGCCGTGTTATACCATTTACATTTACCACGAAACGAACGTATATGAGAAAGGACTTTATTGTTGTTGTAATAATGTACGCTCTATCAGCTCACGTATATAACACAAACCTTTTTATGGTAATCTTCTTTACTCCTGCTGTTTACATATTGTTGGCAGTTGGCACTGCTCTGATCGCCAACCCATCAAGTGATGTGCTGTCTGTTGTGAACTTGAACTTAAAAAGCTCTGCTTTCCGTCTCGATTGATGACGATCAAGTATCTGTTCTTTTTCCGAGTGAGGTATTATACACTATACACATACACATACGTTGTCGAAAGAGATGAGTCGACGGAGGCAATATGAGATGCCCATTTGTATCCAGAGTCAGTTCGTCCCTTCAACATGAATGTCAGTTAGTTAATCAATATATGATAATAGTAAACATGGCATCATGAACCAACTTTCATAGCAAGTGTAAAGGTTTTTTTTCTCGCTTTTAGGTATATTTAAAGCTTCTTAGCGTGCATGTGAGTCTTCTACAATGACAGTTTACTCACACCCACTTTCGAACCTCTGGAATTAACAAAACACAAGATGCACAAGTCAAGGGCACCCTGTCAAGTCGAGGATTGCTTTTTCTTCACATTATCATGTTCATTTGGGATTTTCAAGCAAGCGGGCAGAGGTTGGATGCTGAATCTAGGGTCTCGCTCGGGACGCACTAGACTAGACGAGGCTGGCTGCTCGCTGGTCATTCATGCGTGGTTTTGTGTGGTATCAGTGACATCACAGTCGAGAAACATGTACACTTATTAAATTAACGTAGAAATTTTATGATGCTTTATACCTACATTTGCTGGTGATAGATTCCAAAATTCATTGCTTTGTTTTTCCTTCCTGTCAAACTGAAAACTATCTGCATGTGCAACGATCTGGAAGGTTATACTCGTAAAAATAATGATTATGAAATATGATTCTTATTTAGGTTCATATTTCACACATGATGAACCACTTTTACTTTATGGGTTCAAAAGTTAATTGCTAATACGGAAAACTGCAGAACACATTGACATTTCGTGGTATATAGTGGCATGTTTAGTTAACCATCCAGAAATCTATCTAGTAGTGTGTAAGATTTTTATCGCATTTTCCTTAACCAGTGTAGTGGCATATCGTAAGTCATGACAGGTGGAGAAATGCTAATGATACTGATAAGGAAAGGAAAATGACGGATCATGTGGCGCTTTTATGTGAGAAATATTTCGAAATTTTTCTCGCTGCCACCTGTTCCTTTGTCTGAGAAGATAAAAATGTCTGGTCTAGTTCCCTTTAGTTTATGCTCCAAAGTTTGAAATGTCTGCGATTTAAAATGGTGTGGTTTTGGATTAGAGTCATCCCACATCTTATTTCTTGAAAATACTTCTTGGATAGCATCAAGAAAACATCATAAGCACATTTATTTTCTCTCTTTTATTCCTCCAATATACCATATACAAGCAACATGGAGCTGAAACTTGAGTTATTTTAAACTTTTAAAAGATTTTTAAAGCCCAGAAGCATATCAGGATAACCTGTGGTTAGTTGTTAGCAAGTAGCAAGTGAAATGCATAAGGATGATGGCGAGGTTTCATTGCTCACGTTACAATGCCCAGTTAGACAGCAATAATGGATTGGATGTGTTTATGGAAAAGATAGGACGACTTTAATTGTCAGTATTGTCACCTGCCATAATCTGTGGAAAATCGCCTTATTGTGTGTTTATTCGATGGTGGGTCTTGTAAAAGATTCATAACAGTCTGTTATATGTGTCGTGGTTGTGCATTGGTCGGAGCACCCACGTTCGACATGTGACGTCGTACATCATTATGTGACCTTTTTGATTATTAAATAAAAGTGACTTTTTGCTGATTCGTTTTTTCAAGATGTTTATTGCGCATAGAGAAACTGATTTGTTGACCCATTTTAAAAGAAAATAGTGTAGCAAGATAACAAGACATAAATATACGTTCGTCACTGTCAATAGTTCCCGGTTACAAGATATTATTAGGTTGTCTGGAAAGTTTTAATGACTGTACGATTGTAAAAGTGATATTCGGTACCACGTTTAACGGGTCTTGATTATATATAAACAATATAAGTTTCAAGGTTTTATTGTTTGCATACTGATAACTAACAGTGGCTCATAATAGCGATATTAATTGATGTGCACACAAAACGATCTCCTTTCATCACACTTTTTACACTCATACCAATTCAAGCATCGCATGAAAAATAGTTAGCCAAGAAATACTAGGGTAAAACGTACCTATTAAGAATAGCACATATTATGTAATCTTTAAGCCACTGCACTGCCATGCCACTACCCGTATATGACATGAGACACATGACAGAAAATCTTGGTGTGCAGGCAAGCATCTATTCACATTCCTTGACGCACCCCAAGAGCAATTTTTTAATTAGGTGTGCATTCTCATCCCATCTTTTTAAAGCAATAATAATTAGCCATGGTTTTGCCTAGAAATTGTAATAATATGCTAAGTCAAGTCACTGGGTGGAGAATGCATTTTTATTGTGAACTTTTGATTTCACACACGGTTTCACATCCACCAATCCGAGAAACTCCAAAGTAGATCCGAGAATTAACTCATAAATTTAGTCAAGGTACTGACAAAAACAATTGAATAAAAAACTTATAGCCATACGTCTAAACAACCATACGGGATGGATGATACAGCAAATGATATAACAGGAGAGCAGGAGTGAGGTAAGCATAAAGAAATATGATGATAATGCATTTAGCGTCAATGAATGTTCTTGTTTTGTTTTTTAGAGTGCATTTACTCTTTGTATGACCTTTAGTCATGTTACACATATTATTTCGTTTTAATGTGGCAATTTAAAGTGGCAAAATCATCAACCTAAAATGACATGACAAACAAAACAGGATGACACAAATAAAAATGAAATACCATGTGTCATAATTTAACGAAGAGGCGAACGACATAAGCAAGTGAACTGAAAGTAAAAAAATGTCAACTCATAATCATAATGAACATGCACATTGTTTATGTCGTCGAGTCAGAATGAAACAATGTACTTACGTAGATGTACTACGCATATGTAAGGAAGGAAGCAAAGTACATTTTTAAAATGCTTCCAATGTGATAATAATATCATTTGGAGTGCAGAAAAACAAAACCGTTGCAGCAGAATAAACTTGTTTTTATACTATTCGATTAATAAGTATGCGCTTTGCTCATTTGACATTTTTGAGTCGGAGGTATTCATTTATTTACTAAACGCTTACGAAACGGATGAGAACATGCATAAGGATATAATCTGGCTTTTTAGATACGAACGCAACGTAGTAATTACGATAAGATGCGACTATGAGGAACTACCAGCAGATAAGTAAAAAGATTTATACGATATCAAAAAGTAGATGCGCTCTGCTTTTTTTTCTGGCACAAGCAAGTGCACATATTCGGACAAAAATCAAGTCACAACATTTTAGCTTGTTTGAAAATTAATGAGAAACAGGATCATGATGATCATCATCTAAAAATTACAGCAACTGTATATTCCTCATCATCTAAATATTTTTTTTATCTGCTATAATACACTTCTCTCGCAGGAACCCACACGGGGTCTGTCAGTTTGCGAACTTGCATGCAAGCATGCACCATGGTTCGGTGCAGATTCGTAATGGATGGATAAAATGTGAACATGGATTGTAGATGTGTGCATACTTGTTGGTTCTAGCAGATTACATGGGGGTTGACTGTATTCTAGTTAAGCAACAAAAGCAGTCACACATCACATCGTTGCATCTTCTTCACAAAAAACAAGTCGCCTACTTCCGAATCCAACAAACACTCAAACATTTAGGGAAGTGAAAAGTTCCACGAATTCACATGAACCGTTCCATACACATTTTGTTTGAACCTTTTAATCACTGCACTGTGCTGTGTATAACCAGCCGCTGCGCCTTTCCACCGAAAAATAGAGACAATTTGTCACTCCATCCACGAACAAAAAAATATGGGGCATGTAATTATTAGGTAATGGATGGTTACTTGATCTCTATCTGGCTGTGTCTTTATCTGCAGATATTTATCCATACAAGACATTAATACTAAAATAGCAAAAGATTAAATACATAAAGGTTGTACACACACGTCAGTTCTCTTTTGCTTGTAGCATCATATCGTCACATCTGCACTGGTGGTGGCGGCGTTTAAGAAAAAATTCTTGGTAAAATAATTTACTTAGATGTGCACATTTCATGCCTATAAATAAATGAGATGCGAATTCCTACCCGCTATGCTTTAATGTGCTCCTCTAATTCTAACTTTTCCGTTATATCAACTTTCTTATACACGACAATTTGACGAAGGCAAGGCCAGAAAACTGTGGATCGCTTTGATTTTTTATGCCGGATTCCGTTTTATTAGGAAGTCATTGCTCATCATCATTATCAGCCGGTCTTTGCGAGACTTCATAATAATAATATCAGGTTTTGTGTCGTGTCGTGGCATTTACAAAAAACGAATTCCAGGGAATTCGATATATATGCTTGCTTGCTTATTACTGCTGTACTATACAGTCTCTTGAACATTCGTGCAGTCAACGCCGGAGGTCATGCTCCTAAACCAGATATTTGATAAACTTACACAAAGTATATAAAGTGGTCAAAAAGTTCGCGGTATGACGGTCGGTGCATGAACACTAGTAAATTATCGACAAACATTATTCCAGTCATGGTTATTATAACTTGTTATTCTGTTAATTTCCTGTTGTCACTCAAAATCAAATATCTCCGCTTTTCATTGCCTATATGTACCTAAAGCTTATGAGATGAAAGGGTGAGTAGGTCGTTGAAGTGTTATTGTGTTGTGAGTCTTTGCGTTCCACACCCTGATGTTATGCATGCATGCACATGGGTTTCCTGATTTGTACTGCAAAAAATCTCATACCTCATAATCTATTACATGGCTCGTGGAGTACAGAAGAAATTGTGAGTTGGCGAATCCAGTACCAATCCAGTATCCAGTGATGCTATACCAAAGTAGAATTGCCATTGTCGGATTCTAAATAACTGCTCAAGAGCTCTTTACTATAATACGGCTAATTGGTTAATTTCTCCTTGAATAAACACATTGAATTGCTTGCGAAGGTAGAAACAATGATCAGGAAAAGAGACCGGTCTTTAGTAATTGGAGATATGTAAACACGTATATTATGAGATGCTGCGGTTGCATGTTAATTTAAGAATACGTATAAATCTGGCGATCTGATATGAACCTAGCTATAGCTCAATCGAATTATCAGGGAATTAATTTTGTGAATGCGTACGTTAAGTACTTAAGTGCATAAAAGCTCCACTAGAGCAGCTTGGCTGGGGAACCCTAAGGTATCATCATCGTAGCCATAATAAATACTTCACTTTTGAGAAAAACAAGACAATGGATCATCATATCACGCCCGCGGAGGCGTGTCACGTACACAGAACCCCTTATGCACTCTCGCTCGTTTTTGATATAGGTACGTAAAATAAATAACTCGGAAGATATTTTGACAGATTTTCCCCCTTTAAATTGCATGGGAAAAATTAGATGACATAGCAAAAATAAAATTCTAGTAAATTCAGACTGAAATAAGTAGGTGGTTGTATAAAAACAAAACAAAGGATGGCCGAGTACCACCAAAGATCGCCCAGATTTCGCATGCATTATGAATTTCCCTGTCAAGTTCCGTGACATATGGGTTTCATGTAAACAGCTTACGCTAAAAAAACAAAAACAGTGCTTTGTTTAACGCACTTGTATCGTCAGTTCATACAAAAATTGTGAGGTTTGATGTCAATAGATAATGGTCAACCAAAATTTTAGATAACGTCAGTTCCTCCAGGTTAGGTTAGGGTCATTTCCCTTGGTATCAATAACGTAAACGTAGTTTGATTTACGCCAGCTAACATTAGCATTGTAAAACGCAAAACTTCCTTCTTTTATTCAACAGTGGATATTTAGAGTAGGTAATTTTAGTTTGGTACATGCGTCTATTCACTTGACATAAGCGAAAACTAAATATTTAACTTTTATCTGTATTGCTAGACTGATTAATTTTTACGACTGACTGTATGCTGGCGTACAGAAAGTGGTGGTGGTGCCATCACGTCAAACTACATAGATCAAACGAATTGTTTATGTATGGATGGATGAGGTGCATTATGAAACAATAGTTAGAATAGAGTAGCAAGTTGTTAAACGACTTAAAACCTTTAATACATTTCATATCCATCCTGTTTGAACTTGTATATTTACAAATGTATGCGTTAGTGGCATCGTCTCTACAAATTTACGTCAATAGTAATAGTAAGTTAGTAGCATATGATTATACATAAATTCGACGTTTATATGCACAGAAGTGCATACATTTGGCTTACATGTGTTTATGCATGCGTTTGTGACTTAACTAGGAGGAAAACACAATGAGTTTGAATGGTCTCATTTTGTCTGTGAGTGAGTAATTTAATATACCCAAAGAGTGAGTGATGTGCTGGCGATGCGATGATTCATTATTGAGTACATTTGGGTATGTACAAGCAGTGTACAACATCGATGTTAGCTTGTTTATATGTGCGTGTTTACTCAATATATAGTAGATGCAGATGCAAGTGACGAGAATACGGTAATTCATCCATCCAACCATGTATCCACACGCGGAGATGAGCTGATCGAGGATGGATACGGTTCATGCATATTTACTCTGCCCTTATTGTTGCCTACTTGGCATTTAACTATCCGACCGAATCCACGAAACAAAACGAATTGTAACGTATCTAGAAATCTAACATCCGCATTTTACGCGAAGATTCGTTTGTAGATAAGGCAGAGGAGTGAGAACGTTTGGTAAATGATAAATGAATATGGTGGTCTTCTGACTTCTATTTGTGAACTGAACTTTTATATTTTCGGAACGTGATGATACGATGACTTTTGTAGAAGGATTCGGATACCTTGCTTTTAAAAAGTGGATTGCAGATGTTGAAACGATGTAAAGTTTAAAATGACGAATGAATCACCTCCATAAAAAGAAAAGAACCTTGAGTTGAATGGGAATGTTAGGTACTTTTGGTATTCACAGAAAAAATACGGGAATGGGGTTTCATTTGATTTTAGATTTTATTTAGTTCCAAACCTTAAAATGTGGTGGATGAAGGTGATTCATATGGGACGCTAAATTTAAAAAAAAACATATTGTATGAATAAACCAAATATATGTCCGACCTAATCCCACGCGCATTGGTTTCAAGAAGTGGCAGTGAGTTTAATTGAGATACTTAAAGCAAATAAAGTTCCATTCGATGTAATGCAAACGCAGACAGCGTATTTATAAAAAAAGAGATGTGATTAATTGTAAGGTAAGGTACAATATCGATGAGCAAGAGCAGTTTGAACATATTCAATTCATATTATTATTACAAATTATGAATATTTCTGTAAAAACACGACTCGCACCTGTGTGAAAACGCGCAGATTCGTCATGCTGTATGATTTCTCTGTGGATTTAACAACTCTAGTCAATGCATGATTCACGATTCCACTAAAATTAGAGCATTTGTGTGAAGAAACTAAAGCATGGTGCGGGGCATTATGCGATTAAAACTGTTTCACAAAGGATACTTACCTGAGGAAAGCTGAGACGGCAATGTGAAAGTAGTTTAGGGTTGGGTGAAAGGAACACAAAGCACAAACTGTGATGCGATAACCGCGCATGGTGAGTTGTGTCTGGTTTTTATGCATATATGATGATACCTTTTTCGTATACTTGCTGGTTTGCTGGCACAACCGCGTTTAATGAGTATCTAATGCTACGTAAATTCTAAAACGTGATACAACACATATTCCCCCTTGCCTTCAAAATACTCATGAAAATCATCTTCCGCTTCGTTGTGTTGCCTATAACTGATTACAGTCATCTTACATAGGGAGTAGGGAGATATGATATATAGACACAGACACAACTCACCCTTCACACTTCCACTCAGTCCGTCATCCAGAGTCAATATCACACCATGTACCATCGACTCTATAACTTTTTCATTTTTTTACAACTAATTCCTGTTCTCGACGCCTTTGGCTATGACATCAACCAAAGGGTAAGTTGAATATGATTGTGGTTGAATACACTTTATGACCATAACGTACACATTAAACTGTGGCATAGGGACATAACATAACATTATATCAAACCAGTAACAATTGCTTACTTGCCGGACTTATTTGTTGCTTCATCATCACCGTCATTACCATTATCATATGGAAATAGCATCAACCAACGTAATATCTCTCATCAATTTTCTGTCCATGCATCCATCCACTCATGCCCCAACATCGACTCCACTCCACACACGGTAGAAAAACGGAGGGGAGGAGGTTCCACTATAACCTATATACAAGTTGTGTGCTGGTTGTTCTTTTTTGAAGCAACTTCTTTTGCACGATCATCATCATTATTCCACTGCTCTTCCTTCTGTCAGCTCATCTCGTTCATTTCAATTCATAATATGGAAATGAGTTTTTTATTATTCCTACAATCACCTATTTTTTCCTCTGCTCTTTGTTCAGCCATCCATCTGATGTCCATCTGAGGGAAGGGGCTTGGTGAGCGCAGGATTATGGACAAATGGGAATAAAATGTGGATGCACTCACATGTTATTTTGTTTGGCATGGGTTATTATAAAACCAAAAAGTATTATTATTGACAGAATTCTGTGAAGTACTCATCCAAAACTTGATTTTAATGTTTCTACCTTTCACCCCATCCTTCCTATCTTGTACTGTTTACTTTTTCACGAGTAATTTTCAGGTCCGGGTACTGTAAGTAGTACGTGATATAAGTCTGGATACTGTACATACATCATACACTACACGGTCAAAGTTAAACTTGTCCTATGAAATTACCAAAAAGTTTTGGCGTCTTTCGTGCAGTACAGATTTACGGATTATTCTAAACACAGCGTGTCTTGTATCTCTAACGTTTATCGCCCATCAATTTCTAGATTTTTTAAAAATCTACTTTTTCACATACGCAGGAGGAGAGATCAAGAACAGACGTCTTTGCTGGGCAGGCGAGAAGGGGGAGTAGCAAACGTTTTTATTTGGGGATATGCAATACACAAACAGCTTTATTGTTTGAGCTACCTTTGATTTTCATTTCAGGTACTTCATTTTCAATACTTGCCAACTGGCTCACAATACCACTCATGCCACCGGTCAAATATGCCCGTCTTAATCCTTTGGATTGCATGAATGTATGATTGAATTGAATAGCTATGTCGCGTCGACCGACGACTCACACAACGTATGTACATAGTACATACCTAATAACACAAGTACACGTCACATGTTCATATAGACAAAATATTCTTTACTTTCTTTCACACTTAAAAAGACGTACCTACTTCCTTTCTTTGTTCAATGGAGTGGTCAACAAAGATGAAACGTTTGATGTGGACATAAAATGTACATATGAGTTCCTCCCGGTGTTTCAGCTACTGTTCACACATGATGGAACGTATTTGATCAGTTGCACCTAGACCATTACCATTTGTAATTAATTTAATGATCCCAATCACATTTTGCCAATAGGAGCATGATCGTCAGCACATCATCGGGAGAGTTTACACGAGTTCAAATTTCATGAAGTCACAAGTAATCCATGAATAATGCTTCGTCGGGTCACAAAAACTGACTCTTCCTCATCTTGTAATGTTTTCAACATTCTTAAATAGGCTTACTACATTTTACGACCAGCAAACTGATTTTTTTTTATTCTGAAAATTACGCGTGCGTTCCGCTGAAATGTACATTGTCTGCGTACTATTTATTGACGTTTTATTACAATCCCATGTATAAACTCAGAAGTATAATCTAGATTATCATCATCACCGGTCATTATCAACATTACATGGGGTGTGATTTCAAGACGCGAGTTTTTATGCGATACGCATC
Organism: Dicranocentrus wangi; assembly: GCA_036850665.1. Lineage (NCBI taxonomy): Eukaryota > Metazoa > Arthropoda > Collembola > Entomobryomorpha > Entomobryidae > Dicranocentrus > Dicranocentrus wangi. The sequence goes on along the minus strand of JAANSN010000031.1, from coordinate 81,215 downwards.
CGTCCGACTTAAGTGAAGTTCTTTATTGGCTTATACGATGGACAAGTTGTATGGAAGCCTATTTCAAATTCAATTCCTTTGTTTACCCTGTGAAAGATCTTGTTAATGTCGACACTTTTATTACACGGTTTGTTACTGACAGGTATGTATTTCCTACAAATTTAATTCTCTTTTTTGCATAAGATACAATCTGTAACATCGGGTTCTAAAAGCATTTTTTGATTTTGCACAGTCAGCCACGGGCATCTATATGTGCTCACTACTGTTCACATGTTACATGGTGGCAAGTTATGCGAACATGTTTCACAATCTATTTTTTATGTTTCAAACGCTATTATAGAAAACAACTTGTTTTTTTACATGGCTGAAATTGTGATAAGGGATTTTTTCAAGAGGCGAAGACTACAACCTTAAAATTTGAAATAAGACGCTAATTACATAGAGATAATCAAAAAATATATCAAAATGTAAGATTCCTCGTTTTCCACTTTTCTTTGCGCACCATCATAGTTTCACTTTATATGTATATTTGCCCATTTTTACGGCAATTCTGTTTCCCGTTCCGTTGTTGTGGGGTGAAGCAGACTAGGAGATATACATCATAAATATGTATATTAAAGTACAGTAATACATCAAACATATAAGGATTTTTTCAGAACAGGGTAATCCACACACATATTCATATCCTAACACTCTACACATAACTTCATTGTTACTGCTTCGATAGAAAAGATAATGTATGGATATGGATGTTATGAAATGTGTATATTACATAAAATGTATGAAATAACAGCCCGGCGAAAACATGGAAAAAATTCAAGTAACAAGCGAAAAAATGCACATTTTTTTCTCCTCTTCCTATGAAACTTTATTACGCCTTGTCAGCCGAGTTTTGTGCGCATTGTGCCGTGGTTATTGTTACCGCTCCTGGTTCACCTCTCACTGCATAATAAAATATAAAAAGGTAATGGTTATGTGCACAAGAATAACTAGAAAATTAAAGGATGGACGGACGACAACAAGTGGGAGAATGACTGACTCACTCAGTGGCTTTTGCCAAGTGTTGTTTTGCATTTGCATGCATTTTGCCCTGTTCATATTGGAGGTTGTGAAGTTGTGATAGGAATCAGTTTTTCGTTTTTCAGGAGGATGTACTTACGACAAGAGAACTAACTACCTTATCGTCGTCGTCAGCTGCAGTGCAGTTCAAGTTTTTAAATGCCTGGCTAGTAAATATGGATGAATAATAATATGTTAATATAAAGTCAGGTACACTATTTTTTATCAAACCGTATTTATTTCAAAGCTTTAGCATAATACGACTAAATAGGTAAGCATACGAGCACTATAAACTTTTGTTCATATGCGAGTGTATAGAACGGAAAAAGTCAGGTTTAAGTAAAAGAGGTGAACAAGGCTGTAACAGTGGATGGTCGGCCGGTGTAATAAGTGCGAGCGAAGTGGAAAAAAGATCCAGTTTGCTTTTTTGATGCATCATCATGTACATCAGTCAGTGGAATCATCATCCTCAGAGAGAGATTGTGTGAGTACCATCAACTTTTTCATACATTTCCCCTCTCCCCTTTGCAAACAGTGGGCATAACAAAGCGACTACCTCGGAGATGACCAGACAATGCACTTATATTGTAATTACAATTTATATACTGATATACTCACCCTTTCTACCTTTCGATATAGGTAGATAGATACATACAAATGCGTAGTATTTTCCTCCTTTCTTTTCTATTAGACATGCATGCTTGCATGGATGCATGTGTTAAGGGCAACTTTGAAGCAGCAATGGAAAAAAAGAAAAAAAGTAGCCAAACAATATAACGTATGTATATACATACATATACTATGTACTATGTACATATAGTATATCCCATACGCAGTAACAATATCTAGTCAAAATCTCCCAGAGATTTAAAAAAAGTTCTTTCCGTACCAAAAAGTTTTCATTTAATAGCTTGGATTTTTTTTGGTACAGCAGCATAATAATGTATTCATGTATGTATGTATGTATGTTAAATCTCCCAGAGATTTAAAAAAAGTTCTTTCCGTACCAAAAAGTTTTCATTTAATAGCTTGGATTTTTTTTGGTACAGCAGCATAATAATGTATTCATGTATGTATGTGTGTGTGTATGTCGTGTATAAAGGAAAGTATGAAGTACCTGTTCCAAGAAGTGGATAAAGATTTCATATTGTGGTTTTTCAGTGGAATATGCGGTAGATAAAAAATGTTTCTCTGGTTCAGTCAGATAATCTCTTTGATGATTCTACTGTTCCCTGATTTTTGTTCAGTTCACTTTCATTTGTGGTTTTTCAGTGGAATATGCAGTAGATAAAAAATGTTTCTCTGGTTCAGTCAGATAATCTCTTTGATGATTCTACTGTTCCCTGATTTTTTGTTCAGTTCACTTTCAAGTTCTATTATTGATGACTGTGTGTTGTAGCAGGTTGGTTGAAGAATGATGATAAGTGACTTCTCTTACTTTTGCGTTTATGTGTGTTGCTCGTTGTACTTTATGTGTGCATTAGGAAAACTCAAGTAGATATGTCTCTACGTTTGTCTAGATATATACTTGATTTTTGTATTATTTTTTGGGGGAGGATCAACCACATCATCATAATAATAGAGGTGCCCCATTCTAGTCTTCTTTCACTTCACTCATCCACTGAAAAAAATCATCCTTTATTTGTTCCCCCTCTTGCTTTAGTCAGTCACTGGCATCGATTTTTTTCCTATCTGTATTTTTTTTAGTTTGGGCAGTTTAGGAGAATATAACCAAGAATGATTTAAAGTTTTTCACTGATTTGATTCATTTCATACAATAAGACAGGTGAACACTACCAGGACCAGTGAGAGTAATTTAGAAGCACAGGGCTAGGATATATGGTAATGGATGTTGTGAGCTTTTGGATATGTTTTTGTCCTCTTAAATTTCAACTGCTGTTTTCAATTCTTCTCCTGTATTTATCTTGATGATGAGCAAGACGTGATTTCTAGGTAGTTTGGTTGACTCTGATCGAAAACTATAACTATGCATCTGTAGAAGGACTGCACGCTATGTATCTAATTCTGACGAGGCTTCACCAATAAGTCCACCTTCGTCATTTCATAAAAAATCTGTTTCATTTTCCCTATTTGTCTGTCTGGACAAGAGAGGGGAGGATCATTACACTTGTGGCTTCACTCTAGGGATCTACACTTCGGACCGAGGTAATTGAAGAAGGTTTACAGAGCCCGGTTCAGTCATTGCATGATAAATGCTTTAATGCTGAAGTTTCCATAAAAGATTGTTCGGGTTAACCACATTCATACATTTGGAGAGTTGGTAACAGGTGAGTTAGCAGTAAACGTGATAAGGTACACATAAAACCTTTTCTCTGTCAATTCATCTAGGTTTTAGAGGAGAAAGGGAAATCAACACATATAGTCATCTTTTTCAACCCTCTCTTTCCTCACCACAATATCATTTTTCCTGGTTAGTTACCTTTCCATTGTAGATCACCCTCATCATCATGTTCTACACCGTTGAGTAGGATTATTGTGGAGGTGCATTCGACCTGTAATAGATTAAACACATAGTTTAATAATAATTCATGATTTTGTTTTCAAACTCTCCTATTCAGCCTTTGACGTGTACACATTTGAGCCAAGGGTGTAATTGAATTTAATTCCAAAGAGCAAAACCATCATGATATCATCTTATGTATACTGTAACGCGCCTATGAGAAAACATCATTGACGATTAACAACCCGGTGAGGTTATATACACCTCAAAATTGTATATATAAAATGGCAACTTCAAGCAGGTTCAACATTTTCCCCTATAAAAATGGCATAAAACCGGTAAGCACGCTTTTAGCGAATCTAAGGTGGTAGTGTGTGGAGCACGATGTATTCATTTCATTTACTCACTTAACTTTCTGATTAACTAAATAAAAATGAGAAAAAACCATCTTTATGTTGTCGCGTACCACCTCATCTCCTCTCACCTCTTGCTTTTTGCTGTCAACTGATTTGCATTTATATAACCGTAGGCAAAAACTTAAAAAAGGAAAAGGCAACACGACGATGCTCGTGGTTGTACAACAGGGGAAGCAGAAGCAAAAGTGAACTAACAATATAAGCCTGTTTTTTCCTCCCGTATTCCCTTCATCCACCACACGATCATAGCTCATTATTATTATTGTTCACTAAGCAAGTTAACTTGTTGCAGTGATGTATAAAAACTTATGTGTGTACATTTTACGTAATATGATGTACGTGGCTGAACACACTCAACGCATCTGATACGTATAACAACAAGGTTGCAACAAGAATACTCACTTCTTCCTTTTCCCTTGCCTTTCTCGTTCGTTACCTTAACCTTACATTACGTTTTACTCCTACTACAATGAAATCATGCGTGATGGCGATGATGATGATGATAAATATGTTGATGCAGTTCTATTGTGCTGTCTCCCTGTGCATTTTCTATGTTGCAGATAAAAGCGTCTGATGAAATGTTGTTTGCTGGGATAATGCAGCCAGCATCGAAATCTTCTTAGGTATATTACCTAATGTGCATTTGAACGTAAAGAGTGTTGTCGGGATCAAGAGGCTGCCATATGGTTTCCCATGATATTTTATCTGATATTCTACGACTACAACCGTTCGTTCACTGTTTTCAAAAGGTTGCACCTGCGATTTTCCACTTTTTTATACACCCAACGACAGATTCATGATTGCTTCTTACGGAAAGCACCTCTTATTTTCTAACGTGTACAATGGAAACGGGTAGGACCCAAGAGTTTATAGATATAAAATTTTATACATGGTCTTCTTGTTTTTCTGTTCCTTTTCTTCTCAACAACGTCACGTTTTTTACCGGGGAAAAAAGTGGAGCTGTGATGGAGCAGGTGTATTATCGTATCATCCTCATCCCACATATCGCATCCAGGTTAAAGGGCAAGGGCACCACGAAAATGAAAGATGGAATTACATGGATTATAGAAGACACTGGTAAAAACAAAACGACTATTTGATATCTAATGTGAAATACACAACAGCTCAAAGCATGTAAAAACAATATTCGTGTATAACGTATAAGGGTATAATGTGAAAACATACAGTATCAAACATTACTTTCTGCTACTAATTCTTATATACATGTATTTAGGCGGGTTAAGATGGGATGTATCGGAAAACTTGGAGATAAAACGAGATGATAATTTTGTGATGATTGGATAAAGACCATAACACCGGTGGACTATATATAAAGATAAACTGTGTGCACATACATGCCTCATCACATATTATATGATATTCACACCAAGGTTTCTCGAGTGCTGATGAAGCTGGAAAAATCTCACTGTGAACCATCATCATTATTATCATCAGGCAGTACGGGAGAAGATCAAGACCGGCTTATGAAGAGTACACAGTTTTTTTTGGTTCATCCCCGTAGCCAAATCTGTTTCCCCTACTTCTTCTTTTGGACTTGACTTACCTGCCTCATGGTCCACACACAATATGGCATTATTCATCGTTTTTACTCACTACCAGAAACTCACGTTTCCCCATTTTCATCGGCTCCCCTCAACACATCTTTTCTTCAGCTAGGCTATCCTCCCAAGTAATGTTCCAAAAAGTCCCAAACAGTCTTATACTTAAAAGCAGAGATCAGCTTTATACTCTTATAAGCATGTATATAGATTAGAACCCATACGTGGAAGAAATGGTACAAGAGTATAAATCTCTTTTTTTTTTCTCTCTCCTATTTACCATTTTTCTCTACTTGTACTCGTCGTGGCCGTTGAAAGTGGCTTCAAGTCTTCTTCTTGCCAACTTTGAGTGAGTGCGAGTGTTGTTATTTCTGTGCTTCTTTCTCGTCCATTTCTATCTCTCACTTTCTGTTTTATATAAAGATGAGTGGGAATCGTCGACTATAGAAAGGAGTCTGCTGTGTTGCTCCTCTCTTTCNCGAGTGTTGTTATTTCTGTGCTTCTTTCTCGTCCATTTCTATCTCTCACTTTCTGTTTTATATAAAGATGAGTGGGAATCGTCGACTATAGAAAGGAGTCTGCTGTGTTGCTCCTCTCTTTCTTTGCCATGAAAAGATGCATTATTTTCGTCAAGACAGGAACAGACAGGGAGATGAGAACACACTAGAAACACATGTGTGCACAATATAATATTATGGCACTAGGTAGGAAAAAAGGGAGTAGAAAAGAGTGGTAAGTTGTTCGTTCTAGAGAAAAAAGTGGTTGTTTGTGAAAAGATAATTCTTTCAAATCCCTAACCATTTACAACTACAACAGCTCTCAAATCTCAAATCAATGCATCACTTTTACTAGGTTTCTATAATGTTGTATTCATCTTCTTAAGATAGGTATACGCATAAGTAGCTCTTGCATGTACTCACTGCTCAGCGTCAGTAACTATAGGGTTCGTGTTATGGCTATATTCATAGGGAGGGACGACGGGAGAATAGGGTTTCCTTAAGGATAATATCGGATCTGATTTTTCCTTGGCACTTGGCTTCGCTTGCCAGAGAGTGGTGCAGTCCAAGAGAACAACCCGCCACCACCTTTTACTACCACTACTACTACAACCACCACCAACACCGCATGTGGCACAAACGTGCAGTGTGTTAGAGTGGAGTGAGTGGTAAAGAAACCTTATATTTGTCTACGGCATGACCAGTTTTTTTTCAAATCTTTTCAAAATCTAATCTTTACTACTGCACTACGATCACTTTATATTCACATCGTTTATATATGTATTTATATTATTATTTTTCCACTCTACTGTCATCCTCATATTCAAATGGAAAAGTGTATATGCATATATGTGGAAGAAAATTTGTGCAGGTGCTGTTCCTTACTACCCTCCCGCCTTCCACTCCAATCTTGAGATGCAACATATAATTCTCCTCTTCCATATTCATCCATCGAAGCCAAGCTGAAGACGGGACAGGATAAAAAAATCACCCCAAGAGCATAACACATTTCAAGAAGATGCATGCAAAAGCGAAAGGTCTTTCTATTCTCTATTTTTTATTGGTTGACAAAAGCGCATTACAACATGGGTACGCAACGCAGCATGTAGCAACTAGACGTGTACACTATCCCTACCCCTCTTTGCCACTCTTTCGTTTTTGGACTGCCACTGCACCGCTAAATATCTCATGCCACAAGTGCGTGTTTTCCACGGTGCATTTTATTCATTGTGGATATTGTGATGCAGACAGGACCTTTTGTAACTACAGCGTAGTAGTCCACACTGACTGAGCCTTTTGATATGGATGGATACGTTATTATTGCTACTAATACAATAAATTCCAGTGTGATAGATAATATATTATGGCTTTGACAGGTAAATGATCCCTTACATTTTGATTTACGGCTGAAATCTATAAATACTTGGTGAAATTTGATGTGGAAAGATTTATCAACTTTATATAGTAAGCTACAAAAGGTGGAATCCCGAACTATGATTATGATTTTGAGCTCCACAGTTTTCCAGCGTCCCTGCTTGCTACACCATTTCTTCAGTCCCTATGCATGCAAAGAAAACGTAAGTGTTGTGCTGAATGAATGACATAATATCATACTATGAGGTTCAATTTGCAATTGGAATAGTTTTTTGTGGGTCAAATTAAGGGGTTATATAATTAATGTTTCGAATTGCATAATCACCTCGACAGAGAAAAGTCAATACATTGTCAGTCCATTGGCTCCTGTAGACCGATGCAGAATGCTTTAAAATTTCTTCGTATTTATCGCCAAACTTTGTTGCTCCTTCGGATGACATGCGTGTACTATCTTTGTTTGCGCATGTACCACAAAAGAATCAAACCATGCATGAGTGCAGACTATTGGCAGCCTCCATTCTATTCAAATTCAAACAACTTAAGGTTTAGGTGTTAAAGGAAAGTTGTATGTCCTCACAAAGACAATACTTTTGTGCAACGTTCCATGGAATGGACCCTGAACTCGAGAACATGACGTTACATATTCATACAACAGTCACATTAGATACCAAAAAGTATGATCTGAGGGCCTTGTGGTGAATATTATTCTCTGATTCATGGTTGAATGGGGTTTGTTTTACCCATCGTGGCGGGTTGATGTTGCTTTGTTGAATAATTACATACTTTGACGTATCGCTAATATAATCTCAAAGATGAAACATGGAATAATGCATATATATTGATAATGAAAATGTGTAGTCATATACATATACTCCCTCTTGTCAATTTTTAAGTATGAATTTTTAGCACCACACGTTATCAGTTTTCTAAAAAAACAAACAGAACAAGATCCAACTGGTCAGTCTATTGATTTTCAGTCAGTTGAGTGTTAATCGCTCATTTTGCAGCAATTATTACTTTTGCTTTTTCTATCAAGCGTTTCATTCAATCCTAATAGCTTTAGTTCATAGGAATAGGTACCTAAGCGCCCAGTGAGCATATCGACATTTACGAAAGAAAGTGTCACATTACGTACGGTAGCTCGTACGTAGCTCGCAACTTACAAAATGCTGATATGTGCATAGATCACGTTTGTAGTTGTATGCATGGTGTTGTGACGAGAAACACGTACTTTGGTCTCTAAAAATACATACCTATATTGGATAAGTACATTACACACATTCCTTTTTGCATGCATTGTTTTGAATTTGAATGACATACTTTCCATCTATCATTTATATACATTTGCAACACCCATATTTAATTAAATGATGATTCAACATGGGATAAGTAAGTCCACCAAATGGGAGTCGCAGTCATTAGGATAAATGAATTTGCGCATTAGCTCAAATGTATTAACTAATCGGGATCTATAACTATCTTGCTATTTTATCGCGAATACTCGTTTAAAAACAATTTTATTTGTTTTTGTGGAAAAAATGTCGACTCTGCAACTTGTGCAACACTGTTTGAATTGAGTGAGTGTATGATAACGTCAGTTGGGTATTACATAATAAGTCATCTGATAATTGATGGCATCTTCCTATTGCCTTCTTGACGAGCTGAATTTGCTGATAATGCAGTTTTTGCATTTACAAGAATCAATGGGCTTGTATCTAACAAGAAGTAAGTTGCTTTTATGAACTGGCAATCTCATCCACTTATTTTCATTTAATGTGTGCAATAAAATGCAACCTTCTTTGAGAAAACCAAAATGTGGGGAATATTATGATGGGTATTTTCTTCTAAATTTACACAGGAATTTTCCTTATTTATAGGTGGATTGTGGACTATAAACGTGAAACGTTGTAGTTTTCAGCAAATTTTCCTTGTTCCTCTGCGTCGTGAATGAATCAAGTGTTTGAAATCAGGTCCAGAAGGCGAGTATAATTGTGCATATACTAGTAGGAGCAAGTTAGGTAATCTTGGCATAAATTAATAGTGACCCTGATGAGTACGTTGTACTCTGCTTATGAATGCATGATATAGCCATGTGAGATATGAATGAAGGTAATAATTAAAAACCAGACCATTTTCCTTTTGGAATTCTCATCCTTTCACAGCAATCCCTCAATTTTAACGGGTCATTCGGCTATATGCCCCCATACACTAAATCGAGGTGAGATGTGGCAGGAAAGTAATGCTGAAAATATCATTTTACTTTGCTTAACCCGCCGTAATAAACATGGATTTTTCATTGCTCGTAAGAAACAGACTCGCCTCAATTAATTACCAAATGCAGAATGTATATATACGAAAAAACAACAAACAACCTGAAATTAAATAACTACATCTTCCCATATTCCATGAACAACCATGATCATTTACGCTGAAACGGACGTAAAATGAAATTGCTATAACATAACCGACCATGACCTGACCTTGATTTTAATCTTGACGTGTTGAATAGGTATAAGCAGTCATAAAAGGCTTTTCCCCCGAAAAGCAACAACAAACAACGCATTAATTTTGCAGTTGGTGCCAGCCAACCACCATCCGCGTCAGTTACAACCTTGCTAAAGCTTTCCACATCAGTTTGGCCTTTCAAGGATTTGGCGAAAAATCGAGGTATCTTCAAAATCTACACCCCTACACCATGTTACACACACACCTACTACCGTAGTAAAAAAATCAACAAAAAAGCATGTTTTTGACAGCCATCAGCCAGACCAGTCTATAACGGTTTCAGCAATTTTTTGGAAGAATCTTACACAGAATGCATCATTTCAAATCAAATAAGCATCTGTCAAGACTAAATTATTGACTACATATGTATACCCTAAGACAAAAAAATACAATTTCTTCTCATTATAAAAAACAGTTCAACAGTCAACAACAGCGTCTCTCGTGTAGTAGCAGTGGCACTATATTCTTTCTAGTGCAATTACTTGTTCTCATTGCTTACACCGTGGCTTAAATCAAACAAAAAAATATATATGGGGGACTCTATAACTCCTCCGGTTAGAATCTGAAAAAGTAACTTTTTCTTCAAGAACAAAAACACCTTCCATTTAGCTTCAACCACACAAACAACCCTTAAAGCTTGTCTTGTGAGCTGGGTGAGGTGAGGGAAAATAATCACGACGGGACACGACATCATCATCATCTTTATTATCATCATTTTCATCCTTCTTTATCCTAATCATAATCGTTTCTCGTACACACATGTATCTACAACATCCATATTAAATAGAATAGAAGACTGCCAACGACAGGTAGTGTACAGGGCACAGACACATAACGTGCGATGTAATATGCACCAATGCAGTGATTTTTTACAAAGAACGAAAATTTGAGCGTACACCACACACCATCACTATCATCATTTTCTTCCCTGTAACATCATTCATCCCTTGACATCAACTTCACATATAAAACCACGCACACTATAAAACCTCAGCAGCATTCTCGTCGTCATTACGCCCAATAGATGTTTTTGATGGAGCAGCAAAAAGCCAACGAAATCAGTGGCATCATCAGCAGTGTATAAGGCGCTGCAACAGCGTGGACTCTAATATATGGACCTGGTGCTGGTGGTGGTGTTGTTGGCTGGCAGGCAACAAGTAAGCAATCAAAATCACAATCACCATAAAAAAGTTGATAAAACACGAGTAAATCCAGTAGCAATTGAAGTTGACTGCTGCTGTTTAGTGCATAACAACAAACTTGTGGTGCGCAGCGTCAAGCGTCAAATGTTTTTTCCTTTCTTCTTAAAAAACCGACAGGAGGAAAACGCATTTTTTATTCTTCCTTCCTTCCTTAATCCCGTAATTACGATGAAAACCCTGACAAACTTGCTGTGCAATAATTTTAGCTGTAGAACAAAAGTAGACCCACCAGACTCATTATACTAGAAGGATTGCATGATATCTGCTATTTAGAGACAGCCTAAATTGTGGTTTTCCATTTTCAAAATTTCCCCACTGTCATTGCACACATATAGCAGGTGATTTAAATGTTTGTTGGAGGCCATTTACCAAAAAAGTGGAGTTGGTCGGGAGAGCAAATCTGTGTTTTTCACTGAATAAAAATGAGTTTGATCACATAGTAGTAGATATCGGCTATTCGTTTTGTTATGCTACGCTTGGGTTTTTGGCCAACTGAAAACCTGTTGCATGCATTATGTAATGATGAAGTTTGGTATGATGCTAACGCACACTTTTTTCGCCATGCAATATGATAACGTACGCAAAATCCAGTTTTAATTTTTACGGAAAAATATTAGCAAAATTGTAAAGCGTTAACTAGCGCCTTGTCTGCATGCTAATGTGCAGTATCATTTCTTCCTGGCCCGTACCGTACACCACACAGTGACATGGAAGTAAGATGAGTACACATGTACCTTGTGTAGATAAATACATTATGTAAAACTGGCTGAAGTCAACTGTTGAATGCCAATGTGCAAGAGTGCAAGCAGAGCAGTCACGTTTCATTTTCAATTGCAAGCAAATAATATTACGAACATTGTAATGTTGCTTTTGATGTTGAGGGTGTGTGTGTGTGTACCAGAAAACGTGTGTGTTTGTATGGGTACATACTAGTAAATAACTAGCGTGTATTATAAATACATTATCTTCTTCCCTTTTTCCCTTCCCGAATCCGTATTGAATGATTGGATTACACAGAAAAACGTATGGTGCTGGTACCACATCAGGGTAAAAATGTGCACAAGTGCACATGTTAAAGAGCAACGTACTATTGTGCACATTATATACACTGGTAAAATCCGCTCACCACTAGCCACCAAGACTAAAACAAAATGAAAAAAGGGAGAAGAATTAGCGTGAGTAAAAATTTATAGAAAAAGCTCTAATTCCGATTCTCTCTAACTTTTGTACCCAGCACAACATGCACATAAGGTTACGTGCGTATTTATATTAGGATTTTGGGATGAGTGCGTTATATATTATATACCTCACATTGTGTACACACAATGGGAAAGACATAATGCTAGACAGAATCTGAAACCTGTGTTTTTAAAGAAAACGAACCGTCATCGACAGCGAGAGAGGCGAGCGACCGAGCCGCAGCTGCAAGTTGTGGCCTACCGTCGTAACAATATATCGCTGTTACTTGGAAAAAAGTAGTCACGGATGTGATATGGATTTTAGGTAGTTATATACGGAGAGTACACATGAGCACGTTACATTTTACATTGAATTTTTTGATGATAGAGTAATACACGGATGTATGAATATGGATGTATTAGCAGCAACTTTGTTCCTTCAAGATGAGCCTTGCACTTGCTCTTTCATCGTTTCATCGTTCATCCCGAGCAAAGTATTAAATGCACGGGGATGATGTGAAGTACTAATACATTCATTTTTACGTATTTTCTTGTTGCGCTTGTATACTTTGATGTGGCTGCTTTTGATGATGGTGGTTGATGGTATTTTACAATATATGTTGATGTGGTTATAAGAGGTCCATGTTTAACTCTTGATTTTCGGCAAACGACAAGGAACTTGGGCTCTACACAGACAGATCTCAACTCGAACCTATAATCTGATTCGCATCTATTAAAATTTGCAGATATTAAGTCAGTGAAATGACTCACAGATCAAGTAACGATCTACAGCAGACCCAAATCAACATTTAGTTTGGCTTGTACTTATTCGCCCCGGTTGCACAAAACTGCATAGCCCACCACACCACTTTGTCACGTTGTCCTCCATACACTGTTCCTGTTCCAGTATGTCAGCAGCGGAGGAGCAAAAGGCTGTATAAATTACTGAAGACGCACCTATTCTCAGACATCATCATTTTCAGAGAGAGGGAGCGAGAGATTGATATTGAGTGGTGTAAACAAGAGGTTTCCTAATTATCAACCATCATCATACCAACTGCAAAAAAGTTATTAAACAGACCCTGCCTTGCCTCGTTGTGGAAGAGTTACACAGAAAGATTACAACATCCACAACAGCAGCACACGCCATATCAGCCTTTGCCTTGACTCTTGACTAACAAAGCAATTTAAACAGAATATATGCTTGGAAATTCATTAGGAGAGCTTACTCATTTGCAGTTACAAAGGGATAAAGGGTACTCTACGCATTTTTACTATTTACTCATGGAAAACGTAGTATAGAATCCCAGTTGTACAACAACACAAACTTTTATGGGTACACAGTTGGAATGAAAGGGAAAGAGAGAAAGAGTCAAAAGTCAAATAAGAATCCTCGATCAATAACCTTTACTCGTCAGAGCGTTCTCTTACAAACGACAAAACAGTAGTAGAAAACGTACAGTTTTTACAGCCCATCAGGAGATTATCGTTTCATTTTGTGTATAACCTGCAGGGCACCATGCCCGACGAAGTACGCACATTTGAAAAGGAGTGTATAAAAAGCTGTAATCGTATATTGATTTCATCATCACTATCGATCCCTATTAAATCATCATCAATAATAAATCATCTTTAAATTAAACGACTACTGGAGAAGATTAAAGTAATATTGCAGGCAGCAGACCATCATCCACCAACAACGCCACGCACGCATCAACCCCGTCATCTCATGTAATTCCGGTAATAAAGATCAAGAGGAACGGAACACGGAACGCATCAACAAGTAAGCCTTTTTACAAAGTTGACTTAATCTCCCACTCACTGAATTAATGCAGTGATTGATATGCATATTATGGTAGTAATCGTGTAATTGTTTTGCTCCATACTATTTTTACTGTATTTACATAATATGTATAGGTAATGTGTGTAGTAGTAGAAATAATAGTAATCATCATCAGAGCAACGTTGTACGCACATGCATCCACTCCGCTTTCAGAGAAAAAGCATAAAGGTGATGGAAAAAAATTGTGTAGTAGAAACTAAACGTGAATATTATTATCACACATCACAACCCATTGACTTTGCTCATATTTTCCAATGCCACTACCACCACCACCACCGCTTCACTTTCATGTGAAGTGTATATTTACACCGAACGGAGCATCATTATAGAATTAACCTAGCATATGAAAAGGGCTAAAAAGCAAGCAAAGTGGAAATCCAATTGTGGAGAATCTCTCTAAATGGAATGATGTGTATGTATTAGTGATACTTTGTATGCATACGGACCGGGCTGCTATGTATGTATATACATATTATCGTTTCCAACAACTGAGGCAGCAGTAATCAGATTCCGTGTTTTACGTTTAGGGCAAATGTATGTATATATGTACGTACAAGTGTGTGCATAGAAAAATATGAGTATAGTGAAGGAGATCCCATCCATCCATCGAGTCATCGTCATAGAGTTATGGTGTACTATCGGCATCATCATTTTCTCCTTTTTTCTCGTTGCTGAAACTGAGCCAGCATCAGTCAGAGCAAGAGGCACAAAGCAGTTTCCATCATCGGACACAAGAGAAGAGCTTTCCGTCGAGAGGTAAATAGCTATATAGTGGAGCGCAGAGCTCAGGAGAAGAGGAAGAAACGCGAGTATTGCATTGCATATTATTATTGCATGCATGCATCATTCCCGTAGTAGTAATCCCGAGTACACAGAGCACACACACGGATGCATGGATGATGCACGATGGAAGCGTAAAAAAGAGAACTTGAACTTACAGGAGTTTTTGTTGCTGGTAAAGATATTTAAGTAGGCAAGTCAACGTGAAACAGATTCAAGTTTGTTGGGAGCAGGCGAGCAGTTCTGAAGTAGTGGAGAGAGCGAGAGGAGAGGACGAAACGAAAAGAAAAGAAGGTTCGGTCGTGTTACGTACGTACGGCAGGCACGGCACTTGTCTCCTGTTTTTAAATGTGTGCAGAGATATAATATACATGTTTGTTGTGTGTGCACTCTAGTTTTGTTAGTCCGTAGTAGTCGTAGTAAAAAGCACAAGATTAGCGGCTGGCAAGCTGTCTTGTGCCAAGCCAATAATAATAATAATAATAATCATAATACACAGTTTACTATTACTTGTGCGCGACTTACTACAAGTACTAAACCAAATTCAATATACTACCATCGCTATAAAATTTACATGGGACGTTTTTCTCATCGTTGTTGAGTGTGCTGAAAGAACAAGGAGGACGCTTATTCAAATATATAAAAAGAAAGAGAGATGAACTGCATTACGTAAGGTTATTAATATAATATTATCGTTATCAACAACATTTCAAGCAAAAACCTTTCTGCATCATCACATTATCATTTTTACTACGACCAAGGCAGAAACCACTACACCGCCTTATCAAACATAGTCCATGTCTATGTGTGTACAACTTTTGTATGCATATATTTACAAATGACAAAAAATCCAGAACGAACTTTCTGTACTTACATTCGATAACCGAGAGTACACACCAGTTTTTTGCATTATTGGAACTCCTTTTCCATCCTCCGGCCTGATACGTTGATAAGTAAAAGCATTCCCCACCGCGAAGAGGATACTGCCTTGGAGTAAATCATATTTATTTATTGACCACTGCATGCATTAGTAATCTCGCATCGCACGCCCCAGAGACATTTACGCACCGTTCTCAACCCTTTTACCGGGAAAAGTGAGGAGTAATAAAATAGTTGTGTATAGACCTTTTGCTGTAATTTGTGCAACTCTAGCCAATCATTGATCTGTAGTTATATTTTTCACCTTGTAAGGATTAGTAGTATTAGTAAAAAGCAAAGTGTGATTTTAGAGGAGTATAAATAATCTTGGCCAGTTTCGCCATAGCGTAAGGGGTATAACTATTATTATTATTATTTATACGTGACGTGTGGTCACTCAGAAAAGTATCTGCACAGCTCTTGACATTTGCACGATAATCAGTTCATTTTCCAAAAAAGGAAGATGTAAGTACTTCTTTTTATATCTCATTAAACTATCTTTTTCCGTAGAAGCACTTTCATGTAAAACCTGTGAGCTTCTCTAAACAACGCGTGCATTTAATGATATGTAGGATAGAAAGTGAACTTGACAGATTGTGTAAGTCTGGTATATGAATTAGTTGTGATTACATAAAAGAATATATTCTTGAGGAAACAAAGGAATTTTATTACCACTTGATGTACGTCCCAGTAGTACTACTATATGTAGAGTATAAAACGGAGTAATATACTAATAATAATAATATTGCTATTATTATTATTACTGTGATGATAGCCACGCGTCTTCTTCACTTTTGTTGAAGAAATAAAAAAATAGGGAACAAGAGAGCAAAAAGTATAAAACTACGTAGCTTTGCTACCAGACACTTACGCTTTATGTGTTATTATTTTTTTTCAAAAGACATGATAACAACAATACATAAATCCGGTTAAGCCTATCTAAAATTGTAATCTCAAACCATCACGGGCTAAACTAGTGTGAAAGGAGTGTAATGTAAAAAATTACTTAATACTTCTTTTTTCAGCTCATTTACAGATAAGCAGGGTAGAAAAAATAATATTGTCTGCTTCATCTCGAGATTTTTTTATTGCGAAAAAATAACAGCAAGCAATAAGGTGCAAGCAAGCAAGTAGTGTTTATGTATAAGTCATGAGATAATAAGAGAAAAAATTGTGTGTAACAGCTTTTTAGAAGAAAAACGAAAAATTAGCTCATCATCATCACACCAGCACATCGTAAGAATTTCGCATAAAAAACTTTGTTCTCAGAACCGGACCAGGAAACCCCAATATATCGTAGAGGAAGCAGTAAATGTAAGAGAGCCACACACGCGCGTTTATACCATACCAGAGCAGAAGAAAAGTACATTTATATCTACGTACTTAACTTGCGTAGTTCACAAAAGCTCTGCTTTTCCCGATATTACACATCAGACACATTTTTTCACAGCAGAGGATGAGTGAAGTTTAAGTAAAGTGGTATTAGTTCTCTAGACGCATATTAGTCAAGTACAACTTTTTCCTACCGCTGTATCTAATGTATTTATCTGAAATGTTCATATTAGCAGAACCACACAAAAAGTACATGATATAATATACGCTATTTTCTAAAAGAGTGATTCATCAAATTTACCATTAAAAGTTTCCTCTTTTTTTTCTTGATGTATCTCAACTAGGACTACCGCTAGTGGTACATATATTTTTTCATATTATATATTTGTTGTTCCGTGTCTTATAGTTAGTTGATGATGACGATGATAATAGTAAGTAATGATGATGATACATATATAATATTTTAGAGGTGTGTGTCTATGGATTGTGTATCATAGTTTTTAGATGTTACGTTATTATCATTATGTTACATGGTATATGTACCTTACTTTTCGTTTGCTCCATGTACTAATATCATGGCAGCTGAAGCAACATTATCATTATCATGTAAAACCTCTCAAGTTTAAGTAGTGACTGCTGCAAGCAACTTCATTTTAGTCAGTCTTTGAATCTCCGTTTTTTATTAAGGAACCATGAAAAAATTCTGCACACATTGTATAGTTAAATAGTGTTCTTTAATTTGTAGACAAAACACTCCCAACCATTGCAGATCTTTCAAACAGAAAACACGACATAGATCTTCATATAAACTTTGTTCTGGCGTGTGTGATCCAATTGTTTTTTTAAAAGAAATTGTTAAAAACTTGCCGGTACAGCACTGATAAAAAGTTAAGACGATTAAGGATATACATAAAAAAGCAATTATATATGGTTGTATTGTAGTAGTAGTACAATTCATTTCAAGTCTGTAGATATTACTGTGAAAGGATTTTAGAACGTTCGGTTTATTATACCCTCTGATCTTCATTAGATTATAGCTTTCATCACTCGAGCTCGATATTGATCTTATGTCCAATATTGATATTTAAATTACTGTTCCGTCTTACACTAAACTGTACAAAGTTGTATTAAGGTGGTTTTGTTTAACACGCTCAGTAAGTGAGACTTGTATTTATTGTTAAGAACATATTATATGATTTAATCATCAGATCAGTATACTTCCCCTCTGAAATTGTGTAGAAATGTAAGAGCTAAGTGAAGCCATTGATAGTTTATGAACATGTTTAATGGTTCCGGCTTTAAACTTGACATTAAGAGACAGTGATTTCCAAATAAGTGCATTTTATGGTGATGTGAGTTGTACACCCTAATAGTAATAATTACATATATGATTGCAAAAGACCTTTGTGATACACTCACATGGTATTATACAACTAGAAGATGATTCATCGGCATGAGCTAAACACTCACAATTTTGGAAAAAGTGTCCTTCTATTAAAATCCAACCACTTTTGTATTAAACGTACACTGCTACTATAAACTTGCTCCGTCAGTGATCTCTATTATTACATACTCTGAATACAAAAGGACTGCTAGACTGCTACCATTATTCTAGCGACTATTAGTTCTGCCAGTTGTGTGAGTTTGCGGTATTGGGTGACTCATTGAACACTAGGTGCCTTTTTGTGAGCACCGTCATGAATTACTGTTCCGTCTGACTGCGAGGGCATGCACAGGAGCACACACACGAAGTCTGCTAGTAGTTTCAAGTTTTCCACCAAGATAAACTGACTGCAAAAAGGGGAAAACGCTTGCTGCACAGAGGAAAGTTGTGAAGAAGACGAAGCAGGGTGAAAGTAGAAACTAGAAGGGTGGTGCACGTACATGAGCGGGGAAAGTGAGCTTTCGTTTACAAAGCCGTCTTTGCCAGATTGCTTCATACAGGTAAGAAATCCGTATATATTTGTGAATCCATTCTCTTTCGCATAAATAATCAAATCAAAAACACCAGAACTATGACCCCTTTTCAAGGATGGAGTTATTTTTAGTAGTTGTCAAGCTCCAGTCACTGTTCCTCCAGTAGTCGTTGTGGGGCATTTTCATAAAGGTCAACTTTTTACGCTGTATTTTTCTGTTTTATTCAAATTTTAAAAAGAGCTAGGTGATAGATTTGAATAATTGGTTTTATGCATATCGTGCATCCATTCCACCCGACGTTCTCATACATGTACCTCTTTTTTATTAATTCAAATTCAGCTCCACATGAGTTATAAAAGGGAAAACCGAAAACGTATGTCGCTTTCAGCTTTATCGGCACCATCGTTCTCCAAACGTTTAATGCTTTTTCACAGCCTTTAACTGATATGATAAGCAAGTTGGTAAAAATATTAATGTGTCTAGATATCAAAGAAAACGCATTACGTCTTTAAAAGAAATAGTTCATAAACCATTAAAATAGATATGTATATTAGATAATGCATATCGCTACTTTCAACGAACGAATAAAAGTACGAAACGAAAAGCGAAATGGCACAGATTATACTTGCAACTGATTTTTAAATACGTACTTTTCAATGTTTCATACGAGCAGTAAAGATTACAGTACATTATGAATTCAGGATGTCGATGTACATATCATTCTTAATATAGAAACAAGAAGCGTAAATTCAGTACCACTTCTTTTAATTACGCATCATCTTATTCAAATCGTTTCTCCAGAAAATGAAAATCAAGTAGCAAGAAAGTTGCTTGACGGCTGTCTATTATTTCATTGGCTTCTTGTCGTTTTTGCACATGTACATGAACTCCTATCGAAAAGATAAGAAAAAAGTTCGTCTTAATTAACGAAATGGTCAGTTCATAGTCATCTTCAAGGAACGACGGAAAAGCATTTTATATCATCGTATGCAAAATGCACAAAAAATGTAACTCGACAAATGGTGGCTATATGAGGTACCAATTCCGCTGCTGACAGAGAGGTTTACGATGTCCTCTCTTCCGTGCATACACAGAGATTGAAGTGTATGGGCCGCGAACCACTCATTTTTATTCAACAAGACGCTCATGGTATCTCAAAACATGGTGCGGCAAGCTATCCTTATCGCCACCATACCAGTTTACTCACACAAGCGCCAGCAGCGGTGTATTAGGTAAAAATCAAGAAGCCAGACTTATAGTTAGTGATACTTACAGTCAGTCAGTTGTTAGCTATACTGTTATGCATTTGGAGAAGATAGTGTTTTAAAAAGCGTCGCACTTTGTAAGAGTACATATATGACGATACCTCCATTATGCAGTTAGTTTCGTAAGGAGTATCTATCACTTCCTCAGATCTGATATGTGCCCATGTTGAAATACACTTCGTCTCCTTCTCTTAATGTTTACATGCATAATGGTAGGGGAAAATGATTGAATTAAATTGACGAACGAGATACATTTCACCATAAAGCTACTCATCCAAAAAAAATGTGAGAACCAGAAATGAAATAAAACTTGAAAAGGCTTAAGTCTCGGTCGAGATTAAGATGCATACGAATTATTTATGTGTTTTAGTAGGGATACAAGAAGGCAGCAGCTCATCATTTGCTGTCGCATTGACTGGCAAACGTCTGGCCTGTTGACTGGCCTGATTAACTCTTCAACATTCTTTTTGTATTTTCATTCATATTTAATACGCATAGGGATTATGCATAGGTTGTGTTGTGCCAGTAAAAAGATGTGCTGAGGATATATGTTTTTAAAGTTGTCAGTATATTACTGCAATGATGTCAATCCTTATATGACATGATGAACAGGAATAAATATTGTGGATGATTAGCCTGTTTTGTTGGTAAATAGATAACCCGGTTCAAACTTGTCGTTTAGTGTTGAATTTATGAACATAAATATAGCACATTATAGTATATTATTAGTTAAATTCCTATTTGATTTCTGCATTTTACAAACCAAGTGAGTGGTAATATAGACTTTCGTTCGTTTTCGAGGTATTAAAACATGTCTTCTGGATTCTGGATCTTGCTCAAATGTGTTCCATATTAAGATGCTTCCGTTTTCTGACAAAAAATGTGATAAGGAACTTGAAGGAAGTGAATAATAGAGGTATGTTGGATATGTATACGACGACATGATGCGTGGTATCGACGATATAGAGGATGCTCCATAGATATTTTTGAAGACGCGAGAGGGGTAAGAGGCCAGCCAGCATGTCATCATAAGTAATAATAAGCCCATGAGTGTTATCATATCACCCAGACCAGAAAAAATTCTTCCTTTAATGGTCCAAGCATATATATACAGTCTATTATCACAATCCGGAATTTCACTCATGTGCATATGGCGATGGACGCATATAGCGTCTATATATTGTTGAGATGCATGTTATTTTAAGGTGATCATCGTTAAGCTTCGGAGATACTGTTGTACCTCATGGCGTAATCACTTTCTTAGTATATGCTTTCTTTTTAGCATCGTGTACAGTACAGACAGACGAGTTATATAAAATAGTGTTGAAACCTCATATTTTTTTTACAATAAATCTCCAAGTGTGCTAAGAATACACTGACATTTATACTGAATCGTTTATTTAACATTTACACAGGGCAAGAAGCAGACCAAGTGTGCTGACGACGAGTTGTTGAAGACTATCATCGTCGTGGTCCATGCCTATAAGCTTCCCTCCTGTCAACATCGCAAAAATATTGGCAATAATAATAATAATTGATTAGAAGGGGCAGGAGAACTCATACTCTCGCAATCTATCAATATACAAAAATCAAGTTGTGCAGAACTGTGTCTGTTGACCGCATTAAGCCAACATCATGGACTGGAAAGGGTCACCGCCACCTCCGTCAGCAACCTCCTCCCTGCAATCAAAACAACGAGTATCTCCTTCGAGATCGCCGTCGTTGTCCTCAACCTCCTCATCATCATCCACAATAACTCCATCATCTTCCTTTGCCATGCTCCCACCCCCACCAACATCATCTCCACCATCTTCATCCTTTGGAGCGGCAACAGTAGTGGCAGGAGTAGGAGGAGGCATCGTCGCCACAACAAGTAGAGCAAAAGTATCACAGTGTTTATCACCGCCAGCTTCTTCACATTCACCACAATCATCTCAGTCTTCAACTATCCCAGCCACGACGACATCCTTAGCGAACAACGAGGAAGATGATGATGCTAATACTTCCTCACCAGCAGCAGCAGTACTACTATCATCATTATCATCATCATCCCCCCTTGAACTAACTGGACCAAGATCAAAGCACCAACAAGTAGTAGTAGCAGGCTCGACAAGCCCAATTCGAAGTCCGTCTGCTGCTCCTCATTCTCCTTATTTACTGTCTGCTCCTAAGAGCCCAGTTGTGCTAATCTCCTCAACAACTTCATCATCATCATCTACGGCCGCCGCCGCAACTCCGTTGTCTTCTGCAGCTAGTTTAAATAGTTGGAAGTCATCTTCGCCTTCAGTTGCCGGACGACTTCAACTTGGTCAAGTCTACAATCATCATCATCACCATCACCATCAACAACAGTTTCATTCACAAACCCGGAATCCTACTACTACTACTACAGACTCAACTAATTCTTGTGGTGCTGTAGCTTTGGTGGCTGCAAATAAGTCGACGATTCAAGATCAACCTGAAGAACTAGTGGTGCCAACACCGACCACTTCTTCATCATCATCATCATCAATTGCAGGGCAACAGAAGCAGCAGCAGCAGCAGCAGTACCACCACCATAACCAGGGAGTGCCATTCCTATCAACTTCTTCAACCTCATCTACATCACCACCAGTAGTATCATCATCAATATCATCGACATTATTATTAAGGAGAAGACATGCAGAAGACGAAGAAGTAGAGGAGGAAACAGAAGATAAGGAGCAAAAGCATCCCACTGATCTCAGTAACCCGACCAAGACGACGACAAGTCAACAACATCAGAAGAATAGTAGAAATCAACAGTGTGAGCAACCACCACATCAGCAGAAGCAGCAGCAGCAAACTTCTTCTCATCATCAAGTGCTGTCTCTTTCAATAAGGAAGAACAAACCTATACCACCGCCACTTGATCTCAGCATTGGAGCCACAAGCCTGGGCTTACATCACCAACATTCTCATTCTCATCATAATACCATCATCAGTGGCACCAGCAACACCAACACCAACACAACCAGTAACCACAATTCATATTCAATTTCAAACGCTGCTAATCAGTCAACCAACCATCATCAGCATCAGCATCAGCAACAAATCCATAATCCACAACAACAGCAGCAGCAGCAGCAGCCCACATCACCGTTCTTTCTCGGATCACCAAAGTTTGCTGACAAGAGTCTTCCACTTCGTAAAAGGTAAGCAACCAAACCAACCAAAACAAAACATTCATACATTTCCATCATAATACATACATCATCATCCACAATGCTGCACACCGAGAGTTTTTCGTGGCTTTTTTCCCACTCTAATCACATATTATCATACTTATTATATTGTTTCATACATTGTTTATTGTTTTCCTCCGTTGCTGTTCATGGATGAAAGAAATACACTTATATATGTACACTTGTATATATAGTGTGCGCGTTTCATACATACCACCACCACCACCACCGCAACAGCAAGTAGTGAGTGAGTGATGAATTTTTAGGTGAATTTTGACTCACTTGGCGTTTGTACAACCAAAAAAAGTGTGTGTGGAGTGTGTGTATTTTGTTTTTTATTACACATCAGGCAGGAGGATATAGTAATAATAACACAGTATAGCACCAATAACCAGTACCAGTAATACCTAATGAGTTGCGTGCGTCTTGGTTTCGTTTAGTTTATCAGTTTCAATACTAGTAAACCAACAAAAAACTGTATCGAATGCTCACTGCTCATCATCATCATCATCATCATCATCGTGCCTGCCTAGCTACTTGTGAAATTTTTATCTTATTTGATAGGAAATCTTACCTCGTTTTATTACTTTACAACAACGTTCTTGTCCTCCCCTCCGAAGCAAAAAAAAAAAGAAAGAAAGAAAAAACTTGCATTTTTACTCGACGACTTCCTCCCGTACGCTTTTTATGTATCCGAGCAGTGCAACATAGTTTTTCAGTATTTGCACTCCTCGGGTTTCCTGAAAGGAATGTGTGGGGTGCTGTTGAAATCTAATGATTGCACATGATGATCAAGCTGACGGGTACCTTTTCTAGTTTCAATTGCTCATTTTCTCCGTTTGTTTTCCCTTCTGACCTTATCTTAATTAGTATTTTGACTCTTTTTTTCTTGACAACATTTTTCACCTGTTCAATGTTCATATACCTATGCGTGATTTTCATGATGTGATGATGAGCTTTGCATGCTACCAGAATGTATGGGTTGTATTAAGATAGTCCCATCATCTTTGGAGGAGGAATTCAGTGGCATAAATTACTTTGATTTCATTTTGCTTGGTGCGGATGCAGTGGAACTTTTGATTTTTTAAAGGAAGGAGATGATTTTAGACAGTTAATTTATGTATTTTAAAGCTAATTAAGAATGTATACTTGTGCTAGTCGGACGGACGGCACGCTGCACCTCATGAAAGAATGTTTTAGGTACTTTTAGGTACCGAATCGTGTAATTCTCCTTTTAGATCGGATGATTATGATTGCAGATTGCATGTGTGGAAGTCATCAGAGGATTAATAGTGTTAAGGTAATATTAATAGCGAGCAATAATCACATTATATCCCAAACATGTATATCTTTTCGCAGCGATTGCACTTTTTGATAGAATGAATCATTCTTGATTAGGAATGCAGGAGGCATGCATCAACCATTTAAGCTTGTGTTAAACGATGAGCATCTGCAATCCACATGGACACTTGATTCTTTCTTTCTAATAATATCTAGAGAGAGAGGTAGTATTACTTACCCCAAATGCATATAGGCACCCTTTCTCTTCCTGTCCAATTCCAAGCAAAAAAAAATAATTAAAGAATTTCTCGTAAGCTAAGAATCCTGTAATTGAAGAGGATTACAATTAAATAAATATAATAATAATGTAGACAGTCTAAACGAACACACTGGAATCTCAATCTTTCGCTTAAAGTCTGTGCCCATCGTAGGCTGCTAATTACTAGGTTGGTGCTCAAATACAAATTACGAAACTGCTTCTGTTTCTGTTGATCAATGGATAACAAACAAATAATATTATACAATAGCGAGGGTATAGAAAATATTCCCGATTTTGTAGAAAGGTTTCATTTTTATTTCATTTTTCATTTCATCCAATTTCATGCACACTGACATTTGAAAAGTGGAAAATACTCATAATTTCTGCTCCTTATCAAACATACAACATAGAAATACTCAAACGTATCATATTTTCAAAAATAATTACGTGAAGAACAAAAAATGGCAAGTTTTTACCTGAAGTAGTATAGTAAGTGGTATTTATCTTTTAGTGTAATGAACAAAGACGTAAAGTCAGGAAAAAAAATACGGAGATGCTCCATCTGCCCTTACAGCTGATAACATTTTAAAGCGTGGTTGAAATCAAGGCAGCTGCTACAATACTGTACAGCAGTGGCGGTGGGTCTACTCTACTCTACAGTTTCCTTTGTCTTATTTAAACTCATAAAAAATTATTTCCCACTTGTGTTTTCCGAGATTTTTATCAGGATTCCAGTTAATTTCTCGTACACCCCTTCCTATTTTCTTCTGCTTTATCTTTCTAAGAAATTGAATACATGGATTGCATGTGTGGTATTGTGGTAAAAGTACATTGCATTCGTTTACTCTACTAAATGGATTGCATGCATTTTTACTTTGTAGTGCATTGTACTTGCGATGCCTACTATTGCGATAATACTTCAACTATGTAGGTATTTCATACTGATATAGAATAAATTATTGCAAATCAGAAGAAAAAAATTGAACTTGCTCTTGCCGTTTAATCTTGCTGTTTCAGTTTACAGGGGGGAAAAGTATGCAGGTAGCTTGACGGGAAAAAGGATGTTATACATCTGTCTTCATAATATAGAGGTATATATGCATTACACAGTCATAATATTTTGACTACATTTTTTAAAATTTCTTTTCCACCAACTTGCCTACCTACCTACACTGCATCTCTGATGTTTGATACCAATCGATGTATGAATTGTTATATTGGCTGATATGCAGTTTAATGTAAGCATGCATATAAAATAAAATAGGGAGTTTCTGTCTGTATAAGCCTGCATATGCATGGTTTACATATACTAAATGTCATGTCAATACCGTGGAATATAGTAGCCGAACCTGTTGATTATTTTGAATAATATGATATTATGTTATGATTACAACAATTCATACCTTCGACTTTGACTTTACTTTTTACTACCTTCACCTGGCTTTCCTGTAAAAAAGAGGTGAATAATAGCAGTCTATGGCAAAAGGCAAAGCAAGCAGCACAACGGGCATCATCGCATCGTCATTATCATCCACGTCGTGTGTGTTGGTGTTGCGTTATACGACCGTACTAGTACTCACACTCACACATTGCATGTTTGTTAAAGTTTAACCAAGAAAGAAAGGTGTTTGCACCTGTTCGTCCATTATGTGTATTGGTTACACACATTTTGTGTTGCTTTCCTACTCGCTCCGAGAAGAGTACCACATCTTAGTCAACACAACCGTTTTTTAAAAATTCTGGTTTCATCATCATCTCCTCTCATTCTTATCATCTTGATTTTTTTCAAAAGGTTTCATTTAAAGTGATTACAGTATTCGTAATACTTTTGCAGTGTGAGGGGAGAATGCACGCATCAGTCAAACGAGAGTCAGGAGCAAGACGGATATAAAAAAATAAAACAAAACTCACACTCACATACTTACTCTCTCCTGTAAAAGGACAGTCAAAACAGTTAAAAAGATGAATTCAACTTACAAATTCAATTTTTTAAACGTCTCTTGGTTAACGATTTAAGTGTTTCCTGGATGGCTTGGCTATATACTTCTAGTTTAACCTTTTGCCACCAAAATCTGTATCTACGTCAAATGGTAGCTGTCATCCATATAGTATGTTGTGAGTGACTGGACTGATGATGATATGAAGTTGATGATGTTTGCTGCTGTAATACTGTGTAAAAGTTCCCTCTGGCAGATTACCGGCTACTAAATAGCTTGAAAGCAGCGACAAATACGCATCCTGCGGTGAAAATGCGTATACATGAGACAAAGTAATGAAATGAATTAAAAGTTTAAAATAGGGTTTTCATACCTACCTGTATTTAACGTGTGCAAAGTGCTTATTAATTAAAATTAAAATCTGAGATATGTACATTAGTTTCATTAGTCGGCCAAAGGGCGAGGAGAAATGCTAATAATACAATGTTTTAAAGACACCTTTGACTTGCGCTATAAATGGAGGTTTAAAGGGAAAAATAACTTAGAGGTCATATATTCCACAAACGTAATGGATTTCATGAGTCTCTATCGTTTACTACTACTTTTGCTTACTTTTTCCGAGAAATTGTCTGAATTGAAATCCGCCCTTGTATCCCCTACTATGATTTTTTTTCTAAACAGAGAACAAAACGTGTAATCATATCATCATCAAAGTGTATTATTATTATTAACCGTACGCGTAGATTGTATTCTCCAAAGCTGCAGAATTTTGTGCTGCATCGGTGAGCAAACGATAATAGTTTTTTGGGGGTTTTAGCCTGTCTCTGATCTGATTTGATTTGATGATTACCACGAGATATGTGATGATGATTCTTCCTTTGTTTTCAGCAAATATATATTTTTGAAATGTATAATATGGCTCCGTAGAGACTTTTCTTGCAAATACCTACGTGCTTTTTTGTGAACATAACAAGTCAGCACAGCTATCTTGATAGTTACTGTACTGCACTGTGCAGCAACTATAAGTCATGTATGTAGGTATGTAGTTTTGTTGCATGTATGCACAAATGAATGTACATAGTATGTCTCTCAATCTTCTATCAAAGCGAGAAAAGGTGAAGGTGAGGGTATTTTTGGGGAGAAAGATTGCAGCAGTTTGATAAAAAAAATATTGAAATTGTGTTTTTGTGAGGATAATATATTATGTGAAACATGCTAGGATTGCATGCATGATACATAATAGCATGTGTGTATGTATATTTTTTATACAGCTAGACAAGTGTTTAGATAAGTACCTGAAAATTCAGAGAATTTTATCATTGTTCCACCTTCCTGCTTTCTTGCTGCATGGTCAAGCTGTCGCCGGTAGCATCATTGTAGTAAATCTTTCTACTTTTTTGTCGACTGACGCGAACTATTATTATTAAAACTGCTATTTTAGTAACATACACAGAAAAACGAGCTAGGTAGAACTAGAAACAAGGGATATATACCTTTGTTTCAATTAAACCTAGGTATATGTTCCGACCGAACACACTGAATTCAGTAATGTACTGTCTGTCTACCGAATATATGTGTTCATGTATGTATTTAACAATTTTTTGGGGGAAAACAGGTAAAGTTGAAATACTTGTCGTAAATGTTCACGATGACTCATCCAATCCATCCAAAGCTGGACCTTGCTTGGTTTGCTTGCGCCAATGCAGCAGCATTGTAAAATTGCCATGTAATACAAACGGAAAATGTGTTGCGAGTTGTGAAACACAATCCCAGCTTCACCGCCGACGATAATACCGATACGGATACCACTGTTAGCTTTTGGTTCGGTCGGATGGAAGCGGATGCAGCCATGTGTGACAATTCTGGTGAAATGTGCTTTTCAAAGCAATTATTGAGGATTTTTAATGAGATAACAACCACCATACAATTTGCATTAGTTGAGGGTAGAGCAGAAGTCAAGTCATTCAGTAGAATCACTCAGTCAGTCAGTTTCGTTTTAAAAATGGCCACACAATGGTCGGCCTAGCACTCACGTACTTTATGTGCACAATTAATTTCGATTTTAATGTGGTGTATGTATCATGTTGTACACAAGCACACATTCGCCTCTTTTACGGCTGACACAATGAGTGCAATTTAATTTTTTTTTCGGAATTTTAAGGATTCCTTTTTTAGTCGGTGGTTCTCAAGAAAAATGTTCAGCCTCTCCCTCATTCATCCCAGAATCAAGATTCAAAAGATGAGATAAGAGTGTGTAAAAGTACAAAATAGGCTTGGCCCGATAAAAAATTAACCTGCTGTACATGATGCATTGCTTTCGTGTAGAAAACTATCACTTTACCTGTTTGCAAACCATTGTGATAACAATGTGCTGCAACTTTTATGTTCTTTTCTCCCCTCGTATATATGTGAATAGGGATAAGGATATTCAGAAGACTAAACATTGTTTAAGATGCGATAAAAAGGGAGATGGATATTTGAAGAAGTTTGATGATGGAGGTGGTGAAGATGATTGAAACTTGATTCTTTTCTATTTTACTGTGCTGCTGGTGCGCACACTATATGTGTATATGCATGCCTGTGTTGGGATTCTTTGGTATGTGAAGCGATTGGTTGGTATGTAGGTATGTCATTTCCGGGAGTGGGACATCTTCAAGATCAACATATCAAAATAAACTAAACGCTTTGTTTCTGGTGTATATACATAGATACTATAGTATATCTTGACATTGATCCACGTTACGGTAATTATTGTGAATGTGATAGGAAATCTAGTTAAAAAGACACAACTCTCATTTGCATAAACTCTACATGCATCTTATACACACATTGTGTTATACATGCGCTGATGTACATCTGATTGGCCCTGTTTTTTCTCACTTGCTTTAGGTGGCAGAGTTGGTCACCACCAACCCAGATGAACGGACAGGAACACTCTGAAGCCTCCGCAGCCGTAGCGTCGGCAGCAGTAGTGGCATCATCGTCCGCATCAGGTTCTTCAATGGTGCCCCTTTATTCGGATTCCCAGCAACATAATAATCCAATGGCTTCGAAGACAGGTTTGGCAGGTGTAGGAAATGCTGCTGGTGTGACTGCGTCTGGGGACAGCAACAATGGCACAAGTAATAACATTATCAGTAAAAACTTTACAGTAGTAGAATACAATGTTGCTATTTCTTGTTTTCTCCGTTTTCTATATGCATAGGCTGTAATAGGGTGTTTCGTGATTTTAATGATTGTATCAGTTTCCCCTCCATTTGACAATGACTGAGTATATAATAAATTCTTAACCACTTTACTAGGCCCTGGATCAGCAGGAATATATACAGGTAACAACAGATCTTGGGTGTTGGACGTAGTCCCACTTTCAGCCCCACCGATCACATCAGTTCGAAATAATAGCAACCATCACCATCATCATCATAATCACGGAATCTCAACGTCTTTGGCCAGTACTACAAATAATACGAATAATAATAATAATAACAGTACGAGTAGCATTCCAAACAGTCTTGGTCTTCATACACCAACACCATTCTTCACTCCAAATGAACCTTCACCCAAGTTCATGAATTCCCCTGTGTTCAGCTATTCAAATCCTGATACGTCACTATATCAAGGACCATTCTCGCCTATCAGGGCGTCCTCACTGTACCCACCACCAAACAGTCCCTTTACGAATCTCAGTCTAAATTCACCCCTTCCACCGCTACACAGTTCAGTAGGGTCAAACAGCAGTGGAAGCAGTTCCAGTAGTAGCAGTAGTAGCAGTGGGAGCAATAGCGGAGGAGGGACGCCTGCAAATGCTGCTGGAGGTGGGGGAGGAATAATGGGAAATCCTTGTTTCAACATGATCCCATCAACACTCCTGAGTCCAGCTCCTTCACAAGCTTCTACAAACTCTTTGAGCTATGAAGATCTCCATGAGAAATCTTTGAGCTGTTTTACACCTGTCTGGTCGATCTTTATGTCGGGAACAAAGGTCCGCTTTGTTGGTGGCATGAATGCGATGGATTGGTATTTGGTGGATTTTTTGGCTCAGAGCGGTGACTCATTGCTGGGATTGAAGGGGGAGTATGCTCCACATGGACTTGAAGTGAGAAAGGTAAAACCAGCGTTTCACAATGAAAGCAAATAATAGTAGAGTTAATGCATCTTCTCTGATGATGGCTTTCAAATGGAAAAGGGATCTTTCCTTTTTGTCATTTCACTTTTTCCCTTTGGTTCAACAAATCCCTCACAGTTTCTGACATTCATATTGCACACAACTTCTTTTGTTAGCTGGTTCAAACGAATTTTGTTGGTAAAATGTCACAGGATGCTAAAAGGAATTTGGTCTCACATTTGAAACTATTAAATTACCACTACCATTGCATTATTATCTCAAGTCTAAATCTATATATGTTCTCTGTGAGTCGGACACTCAACCGTATGTTATATATTGAAAATGTGTAAACCGAATGGCAAGGGACACAAAAGTAGAGTATTCTGTCTGTTCAATTTTTTATACCATTATTGATCTTTCAATCTTTGGAATACTAAGCCGAAAGGAATCTCTTTTCGATATTTATGCGGTGATGATGTCAAGATCTTAAATTCCTAAATAACTTATTCAAGTCTGGTTAAGTGGATTTTTAAGCATTTAATTTCCACCACGCTATAACAGAATGGGTTGTCTCATCTTCAGAGAGTGTTCATTCATGTATCCTTTTCTTTCTTGATTGATTCAAGATTCAAGCATATTTTTGAACTTTCCTCGTATCAGAGCTGGTGGAATATATGGGTAATATTTCAAATGTAAATTTACTTGAGAGCACAAAGTTTGTCAGATTGTCAGTCGCATTTCACCACCACCGGTATTCATATACACAAAAAAAAACAACAAGCGTGAATGGATTTATCAAGTGAATAATGAGTAGCTAGTGCAAGAAAGAGGTTTAGATTGTTGGAAGGTAGAAGTAAAAGGATTTGAATTTCACATTTCTTTCTTGTTGAAATAATAAAAACGGCAAGAAGTATTCAATTGATTCCAATTGTGAAATTGGACACCTCATCTTTCACCCGATATGTACAGCACTCCTCTACCAGTTTGATGGATGTTGACGAAAGGTTTTGAGAAGCGTATCGGTTTACATGCATTACACCCTGAAGAGAACATTCATCGCGCCCGTCATACCTTCTATAAACGTCAATGTTGTCTGGAATCTTTAATGTATCTGTCATTTCTTGACGTATATCATGCTATTCATTCCGTTCAAATGTTTGCACAACGTAAATGTATTAAGGTATGCATAATACATATAAACCATTACCAACCATAAAAGACATATCTATCCAACTAGACAACCATCGTCTCAAGAAGAGAAGTAGCTTCCGCATTATGATTTCTCCACTTAGTTATAAAAAGTCTGAACATTATCTTTTTGAATAATTTATACTTACCGAGTAATTTCTTATGTATGATGTACTGTTTTGTTATGATCGTAGCTTGTTATGACGAGTACACCAAAGGAAAGAGTTCAGCTGACCTTTTGCCCAGTGGCTGACCCAAATCACCCGACGATAGAAGTCAACTGCGAGCCTGGTCATCCGTTCATGGTGGATAAAAAGGGTAAGTAAAAAGTTTCATGTAGAAACAGGGGCTCCTTTCCTTTCCTCAAGTTGAGACTTTGTCGAGTTAGGAACAGCATACTAACGCGTAGGTACTGTATTTACATAAAGCTAACTCATGGGGTCTATATATACATTCAATTCTCAAATCATATTGGGAAAGACATCTTAAACAAGACAGAGGATACAGTCGATGCTTATGAAACTGAACGATTTTTTTTTAATCTGATGGAAATGAGGTCTTTCGTCTAGCTCTGCAAAATCTTATTGCTTTGTGAACTAAATAAGTGTTATTGACTTGAGAAAGTGAACTATGTACTGAACTCACTGTTTGGCATTTCATTTCTTGTTATGGGTATTCGTATGCAAATCGTGATTGCTGACAGTGATTAAGATAAGCCGAGAAATATATAGAAGATTTATATTATGTCTGGGAGCTGGATAGTCTACCTACGGTTTATGACTATATGGCATGATATGTAGTATTGTAGTATGCACCTAAAATGTCATGGTCTTGTTTTTAAAATATGCTCATGGGGTTGGGGTATACCAGTAGCTATTCCAAACGAAAGAGCATTACCCTTTCAGATTAAACTTATTAATATTCCATAATCCATGCGAGTCTGAGTAATAATCCAAAATATTCTTCATGTAGGATGGTGTGCCGTAAAACCCGAAGTGTTCCAGGAGACTTACGCCGTTCTCTGCCAGCAACTTGAATGTGGAGATGTTTGTCTCAATATGAACACAGCACGGAGCCCCAATAATAACAACAATGTTATTTCTATTAACAATAATGCAAATTTTCTACAACAACAGCAATCCTTGCTTCATCATCACAATTCAGGGTTTCATAGTACTATTATCCACGGTTCACAACATATTACAACGTCTTCCAGCTCAGGCGCCACTAATTACAACAATAACTCCATCATCAGTACACAAACCAGCAATTTGGGTGGTGTACCAGGGAATGTTCTCACAAGTATGCATAACATTAGTCACCTTCATCCTGGAAACGCCAATACAATTAATAATAACAACATAGTCAATCCACCAATGTCGTCGTTGTTGTCGTCAGCCTCAATTAAAATGGAAACAATTGACGAAAAACCTATCCCCATCTCCGTCCTTCCACAAAACCCACATGGAGGAATTCATGCCCATATGCAAATCATGCAGTCGCCTCCGCCACCCCCTATGCAACATCAATTAGTTCATCACAACCAACGAAATGCCGGAGGAAGTGGAACTGGGAATAGCAGAAAGACTTGTGCAGCTGTTTCTATTGCAGCACCTGGCTCTCCTGCGAAACGAGCTAAAGATGGGAAAGACGGTGGGGATCAGCCAGCCAAAGGTCGAAGACCAATGAATGCTTTCCTTTTATTTGCCAAGGACAAACGACCCGAATTAATACAAAAATATCCTGGAAAGGATAATAGGTAAGTTGCATTCAACTAGTTCGACTTCAGACTTTTATCATTTACAATAGCATCAAAATTATGGATTATTTACTCGAACAAAGCCTAAGATATTTTGCTACATTATTTTTTTTATTTTTGTAGAACCATCAGCGTACTATTAGGAGAAGCATGGCAAAAACTCGCTCCTCCAGAAAGGGAGAGATATGCCTCAAATGCTAAAGCTAGAGCGGAGGAGCAGAAGAGAATTCATCCGGATTGCTGGAAGCGAAAGCGCTCACAATCAACAAGCTCATAATACAGTTTTGAGATCTCTAGCAAATGCTAATCATGTTAAACATCACGCATCCTTAATTTATATAAATAA
This sequence comes from Dicranocentrus wangi, assembly GCA_036850665.1. Lineage (NCBI taxonomy): Eukaryota > Metazoa > Arthropoda > Collembola > Entomobryomorpha > Entomobryidae > Dicranocentrus > Dicranocentrus wangi. The sequence continues at coordinate 46,831 of JAANSN010000031.1, read as the reverse complement.
TTAAATTTTTTATTATACTTACATATAATGTATACCTTACTCGCGATATTCACTACATTGCCGAGTCCCATATCGGATAGTAAGGAAAGATCGCTAAAAATTTGATAGGTATCGGCCGGTGTAATATACTTACACTACTAATCCCGACAAAGTTTAATCCTTAAACTTTGACAGGGTGTTGTGTAAGGAATGGAATGTACAGCGCATTTTAATTATTCTGTGTACCCTATGTGTTAATTTACAAACTTGTTTACAGTTTCCACCCTCCTACTATCTGTATCTATTTGTTCAGTCACCTTCTCTATCATGATAGAGGTAAAATAGTTTTCTCACATCTTAACTTCATATCGTCTCATTATTTTAATTCGACCCATAATTCCTACACATACATTAGGTATATCAATATCATTATCCTCAGTATAGTTCAAGTTTCGTTTTACTATTAGACACAAAATACAAATAGGTTTTTATTATTTTTACATTTTTAGTTTTTTTGTCAGTATACAAAATTATTTCTGTGCTATTACGTTAAATATATTTTGATTTTATGATGTCCACACTGAACTAGTGTTGTCTCATACTGCCTGTTATATTGTCATTTTGTTGTATTGTTGATTTGTAGAGTTATCTAGTGATTATTCGTTTGTTGTTCTAGTAGTATAAAATGCATCCCTACACACAACTTGTCCGATATGATAGCTTTAATGAAAACCGTAGTAATATAATAATAGGTATGTAATGTAATCCGTTGTAAAGCTGTAGAAACGCTCAGTGCGTAATGTGTGAGACGCCATACACAACAATGTGATTTACAGTGTTTCACATTTAGAGAGTAACTTGTCCTAAAGATAATAACAATATTCCAACTTTACTTTTCTAGTAAAGTTTAACCGTTGCAATTTGCAATCACATATATAAGAAAAACCTGCAAACACATTGTGACAAAAGAGACAATCAATCTGTGAACAGTCGTAAATAGCTAATATAGGTAACATATTACAATCAGTTGCACTATGTGAAACCGGTGTAGTGTATAAATACATATAAAATTCATGTCTTTCAGTAGTGTTGAAGTATAAAAATGTTATTGTAACTCTTTTAATTTTTGTGTACATTTCATTATAATGACTTTCATCAATTTTCAGAAACAAAATTGAAGATTGAGATGGCCGACAGTTTACTTATTTCCCTCGCTCGAGGAAGTTTTAAGCTGGAAAGCCACATAAAAATGGAAACATTTCATGTACAAAGACAAAACAATCTGCTGTTTATATATCTCAATATACAGACAATTATGCGCTTGTGAAAAATATATACAGAAGAAAAGTTTAAATGAAAACTAAAAACTACTGGACCTGTAGAGAAAGCTTTCAGAATTTGCAGATGCTCATTTTTCCATATATAAATTTGTCATGTGTGTACTCTCATGAATGAAAATACTTGCATGTGGACGTACACATTTCATGTATAAAGAACCACAAACGGATCTCAGTTATCTCAAACAATTGAAAAAGTGGCTTACAAGGTGAAAGTGATATGAAATGAACAGATCACAGTGATCATTTCGCTGATTTTTATGAAAAATCTTATGAAGAATATATAAATTCTATATATTTTATGAAATGTTTGACTGGAACAGCTATAGAATTTATGCTACTACTACGCACAGAATCTTTAACTCTTTGACTCAAAATTATTGATCGTACAAGGTAATAATATATATTTTCATGAATTCAAAGAGAAAAAACTCGAATATATTTGGAAAAAGTTTTGCTAAAGTGAAGACCTATATTGGCCTTTCATGTTATATGTTCTGTCATACTGTAATGAAATTATGATTATATAGTGTACATTTTTGTCTATATTTATTATAATACTATTTGTCAATAGTTTGTGAATACGCTTGTTTCCTTCAAAACTAAGTACATATTTCATAGTAGTCCAAGTCCAAGCTTGCTTCTGCTGCTACCTATTGATCGATTACGTTTACAGAAAGCTAGAGCGACGACAATCGATCTCAATTTGTTTTACATTGTCTTTCAGACAGATACATACATAACAAAACATTTTAAAAAATTGACGTATGTATGGTGAACAGAAATATGGAATACTGTAAACCGCGGAAACAGAAAAGTTTAAGCAATAATACCAAAATGTAATTCATATCTGTAGTTATAATTCCTAGAAACTATGTGTAAACTTCCTTAAACTCCGATAAATATTATGCATGTAATTTATAGTAATAAGCTATACTTTGATACTTAATGGTTTGTAATAATTTATAAATGTGTGCTTCCCAATAAAAATGCAGTTGGTTTTTCTTGGATTTTTTTTGTGAATTTAAAATTTCAATTTTATTTCATGGTTTCATTCAACACTTTAAATTAAGTTTAGGGTGCATACAATATATTCATAAAAGTACGGTGATATTCTGCCCACCAAAATTTCCAATTAAAACTTAAGTAGGATATATTAGTATTTTTTTACTACGTGCTTAAGTAGGGTGAAGTATTTTAATTTCATTCAGACTTGCAATCAAACAAACACTACACATCATGCATGATGCACTATGTATGTATATCATATCCGTAGTGTTTTTCTGTTTTTGGACAGTCTATTTACTCATTATTGAATTTCTTGAATAAAATCAATTTGAAAATCACATTTTTTGTTGCACCTACAGTGGAGTATACTTATATAATACATAAACTAGATATGGCATCTACAGTTTCCATATTTTTAGCTTTTAGTTATGGCAGGTTACTTTAGAGAGGATGTTTGGCACAGTAATTAAATTAAAGCTTTTTACGCATCACACAATTATATGACTCAATTTCACTCGCGACAATTCTAGATCTGGGATAAAATTACTACGTAGTATTCTGAGATAACATGTTTTCTTGCACAGGTATAATAATAATATAATCTCATTTTAATAATTAGTTCGTGAACACTATTGTAGTTAAACTCATTGTTACTTGAGGTGTCGGCACCATTGCATATATTTTCTCGAGTATACACTGACTCTTTTAAAATTTAGAACTAACTCTCAACTTTATGCTATATTATATTTCAAAGAGACCAGATCAATTTTGACTCTCTCTCATTTTATTTTCCTTGTGATTGTGAGTTATTCTCTAATTTGGTCTAACAATATACAATCACTTAAAATAAAGTCAAACTCAACTTTAAGTTCGTGTAATAATTACAATAATTACTCGAGATATATTATTGCACATATTTTCCATTATCACTCATACGATTGTCTTATTGTCATACAACTGATATCTAATATCTAATTTTACGTTTTTCAACTGAGCCTACGTTAACTTTCTTTTTAATAAATGATTTAAGTGTGTAATATTTATAGTCTACATATCTTACTAGATCCAATTTGAAAATACATCCTCAAAATTCATAAATGAGGACTTGCATTTATTTATTTGCTCGCACTCGCAGCTCCATTGCTGTCGCCGACGGGTTCATGGGGTGCTGGCAATTTTTCCCAGTTTGGTTCGCAACCCCAGATCTCCCGAGCATATTCTGAGATTGTTCTGTCACTGGAGAACTTGCCAGAGGAAGCAATATTATGGATGGCCATTTTTGTCCACAATTGTTGGTTCTATTTCGGTACGTACATATATCAAAAATAACATTAGCATAGTATGTTATAATTCACCAGCGAAAAATTAAGTTAGCTAAAACTATCTTACCATGTATGTCTCGTTCACTTTGTCTTGACATTTGATATATTCATCAAAATCAGCTAGCAAGTAAAATCTGTCCCACTTCATGAGCACATCTACAACATCCTGGAACTCTCCAGGCATGTTTGGGCTAAAGAAACCGTGACGAATCTGCTCAATACATTGTTTCAGCTCGGGATTCCTCTCGTAGAAAACGTTAGCATCATATCCCTTCTTTTTTAGCTCTTCCACTTCTTCCACTGTCATTCCGAAAATGAAAATATTCTCTTTGCCCATTTCTTCCATCATTTCAATATTTGCCCCATCAAGAGTTCCAATTGTTAGGGAACCATTCAACTGAAAATCCATTTGCATAAACGAATGAGTCAATCCATGCTCAATTACGTCACCTCACTTAGGTATTAGCTACATGATCTCACTCAGTGGAAATGTAACTTCACCCATCTTATCTGTGTCTTTAACAACGTCATGCGACTAAAGGTTGAATAAATTACCATGAACTTCATGTTGCCAGTTCCGGAGGCTTCAGTGCCGGCAGTGGATATCTGCTCACTCAAGTCTGCTGCTGGAATGACTTTTTCAGCGAGAGTTACACGATAGTTCTCAAGGTAGATAACCTTTAGTTTATCCCCAACGATAGGATCGTTGTTGACAACTCTTGCCACAGCACATATCAACTTGATAATTTTCTTGGCCATGTGGTATCCGGGTGCAGCCTTGCCACCAACCATGACGGTTCGTGGAACAAATTTCCCAGTGGGATTTCGCTTAATTCGGTTGTACATTGTTATGATATGTAGACAATTCAAAAGTTGGCGTTTGTATTCATGAATTCGCTTGACCTAACATGTCCAATGGTAGAAAAAGTCAATAGGAAATTATGTTGAAATATGTTCTAATTTCCTCTTTGATGCAGGAAATTATAATATTCCTTTAAATACCATTTCCTACCTGAACGTCAAACATGGAAGCTGGATTAATTTTTACTCCGTACTCTTTCTCCAGGTACGAGGCAAGCTTCATCTTGTTTTCCTGTTTAACTGTCTGAATACTTCTGTGAAAAGCTGGATCAGAGTCATATTGTTTCAACTTGGTCAGTTCATCCAAGTGGGTGATCCAGTTATCTCCGATTTTCTGTAGTAAAATAAATAAAACTTATTGTAAGGTATATCGATTTTCAAACATAGTGGGATTTCAATTTCACATTTACGAACTAACTGCACCTCAGCAATAACATCAGCCAAGCTAGGGTTACAGAGTAGCACCCAGCGTCTTGGGGTAATACCGTTGGTCTTGTTTTGGAATCTGTCGGGAAACATATCTGAGAAATCCTTGAAGCTAAAATTGAATAATATTCAAATTTAGTTTTAATTTCAATTAAATATGGACTAAAACTGTGAGTGAGAAACTAATTGTAAGTAATGAATGGTCAGTTAATCAATTACATATCATTTTTGATAATTTCAGAATGAATGGCTGCTACTCCATTAATAGCATGAGAGCCAACAATGGACAAATAAGCCATGTTTATCTTCTTTTCGTCGTATTCTTCAACGAGAGACATTCTTCGCATTCTGTCAAGATCTCCTGGCCATTTCTTCTCGACTTCCTAAATGTGGGTACATATATACGTATTGTGTAGGAATTAGTTGTAAGGTAGGTTATCGGCATATAGATGGGCACACAAGTTGCACGGAAGATTCAATCAACATAATTTTTCAAGTAGAATTGTACCTGAAGATGAAGAAAGTTGATGTGATATATTATCTCCAAATGTCTTGGCAAAATATATTCAAGCATTGAACATGGCCATCTCTCCAAAGCTTCGGGTAAAACTGTATGATTTGTGTATGCACACGTCTTTATGGTGATTTCCCAAGCCTGTAAATGTGGACATTCAAATTTGTAGCACGGTGGTGTGCAAAAGCCTCAAACGGATTTCGCTTAATATAGGGATACAAGTTGTATTCACCTTCTCCCATGGCAGTTCCTCAATGTCAACCAAGATTCTCATCAACTCCGGAATAGCTAGAGATGGGTGAGTGTCATTCAACTGAATAGCTACTTTTTCTGGCAGTAAATCCAAATTGTTCCTGGTCACCTCCCGGCTTCCAAACTTGGAGGTTTTAAATCGTCTGATAATATCCTGAAATTTGCCAATTGAAACTCATTACATATTCACAGTCTCCCAAACTCCCAATGCAGGACTAATTGTAAGAATATATCTCCATATCTCTGTTCGTTCCCTTACACGTAAAGTGGCAGACACCATGAAGTATTCTTGCTTCAAACGAAGTTCTCTTCCTTCAAAATGATTCTCATTGGGGTACAACACCCTGGAAATATTTTCCGCCAAATTTCTGTCCAAGACAGCTTGAATGTAGTCGCCGTCATTAACTGTAACAGAAAGTCAGCTATAGCTCATGTGTCGAACTAAAAACCTTTATTACTATCTATCAATAATTATTGTTAGCAACATCAACATCGCTTACAGAATTTAAGATCAAATTCAATTGGAGACTTGGCTGACCACAGGCGCAAAGTGTTGACAATGTTATTTCCATAACCGGGAATGGGATAATCGTACGGCATGGCTAAAACCGTCTATAATTTATAAGCACTTTCCATATAAATACACGTTTATTGCAACAAATGCGCATTCGAATTAAATATTTGATATGTCATGTTTGCTAGCCTGTGTGTTGACCCATCGTCTCTTCTTGGAGAAATCCCCTTCACCCTCAACTCGTCCATAAAACTGAACCGGGAGGGTATATTCCGGACGACCCTTCTCCCATGGGTTACCATATCGGAGCCAATCGTCAGGCTCTTCTATTTGCTCCCCATTTTTAATCCGCTGTGCAAATATACCGTACTCATACCGAATTCCATAGCCATATGCAGCCAGTCCAAGAGTGGCCATGGAGTCAAGGAAGCAAGCGGCAAGCCTACCCAAACCCCCATTACCCAATCCGGCATCTTCCTCCATTTCTTCCAGCTCCTCTATATCCAACCCGAGCTGGAAATAAAAATGAGTTACATAATAGTATACCAATGCATAGTGGAAACCCCGAATTGAAATGAGATATTTTCAGGAGAAATGTAATACATTTCGAACATCCATCAAATGACATAGTATTTAATAATTTGGCTATAAAGCACTTTTTGGCTTGGCCTTACTTGGTACATGGCTTCATCACAAGCACTTTGAATCCCAATGTTGCACATGGTATTTTGCAGCGACCGTCCCATGTAGAATTCAAGAGAAAGATAGTAAATCCTCTAAAAAGTTAATAGTCATTTATTACATTATGCCCACACACATCTGTGTTCAATTAATTCATGTAATTCCCGGTAAAACAACGTACCTTTGGATCCTTATCATACCAATATTGTTGGGTACGAATCCATCGAGAAACCAAATGATCCTTGACAGTGTGGGCAAGAGCGAAGAAATAGTCCCTTGGCGTGGCAACATTTCGGTCCTTGACCAGGGTATAATGAACATGGCGATTGAAAGTTTTCTTTATATTCGCGACATTTTCAACCTGAGCAATGCCTCGGACACTAATTTGCTTCCTCTTGTCATGATCAGAAGCTGACATTTTGGATGACAGGTGAAGCTCGAACGGTTCTAAAAATCTATAGATAATATAGCTATTAAAATGATGATAAAATTAAGGTTCCAGTTTTGAAGCGAGAGAGTGATGAGAACACAAGAAGAGTCGAATCAGATTTACTTGACAGGAATCTGAAGACTGAGGTTGGATCAATGCTACGAGTCTACGCTAAACTCTCTTTTGCCAAGATAAGCTACTTTTTTAGCCTCTCTATTCCTCATTCGAGGTGATGCCGGTGCGGTGCGGTACACGGCTACACAAAACGAAGGTCTATTGTGCATTCATATTCATACAATCATGATTGGTTTGCATCAATCTCCTCCTACCAAACTAATTATATATTAGTTATAGTTATGCCGTGATACCTTCAACCTACCTAGGCTAGTCAATGAGTTTGTAAGATTTGACCAATGTCATAAAGGTACATAATAATATGCGCATTCTTCATCACAAAAAATACATATTGTAGTAATAAACTCAAAGTATGGAATGGAAAACCTTTAATAATCGTATGTCAAATCAAGGTTCGTTATGACTTGTGAACATTTACGAAAAGCAAGTAATTTATCACTTACTTACCTTGTGTGGTTCGATAATGGGCACGATCCTGGCTTGTTTGTTTCCAACGCACAAGGTATACTGTGGTATGATGCGATTCGATGATGGCGATTATTAAAGTGATATGGAGCAGCAAACCGAAGTTAAAGATTTCGTTGCAGAATGGAAGTATCGAAGTATGTATATATATTATACTATGTATTCGGGTGGAAATAAATGGACAATATTTATATGATTTGCAAAGCTACAAAGTTTGTATGCATCAATACAAGATTTGCAACAAAAATGTACGCCTGTAGAAGTCTTACCTCCCTGGACACCCTCACATCACACACACACACCAACCAAACATAAAAACATGTTTTGTATGGATAAACAGCCAGCGAACGTGCATATGTGCATGAAGGAAAATTTCATAGGTATATTCTGCATTTTTATGTACTATAGATAGATTCTTCCTATAGAGCTAAATCCACATGTACGTGGAGATTTGTACCTTGGGTCTGAACGGAATCTGAAGAGCCACAGAACTTTTCCTTTCAGTCAGACGGGCGTCATATGTATCATGGTGTGGCTGATCATACTGATGATGGCAATGCCAGCAGGAGTCACAATAGTATGGTCTTAGACGAAAGAAAAACTTGTCTTATTTTCATCCCTTGTTCTTCTTCCAATTCAGAGTCCATTTTCATTCTCCCATTCAAGCCCAAAATGCAAATCCACAGTTGCTGTTTGAGCAAATGGATGTGATTCTCTTATAAATATTATGTACAACCTTTAAGTTTCAAGAGCTCTCCCAACTAACTCAACGCTCATATTACCCTCTTACAAATTAGGGAGATTCCATTAAGGTCCATACTGTATTTCGATGTTTTATTATTCAACGAGATGTTTTCCATATCCCCAGACACGTCTGTCGACAGTGGATATAAAGTGGATATGCTTGCTGGCTGGATGAGACTAACCTATACTTATACTAATAGTATATATAACATAATAATTAATACTCTCTCTTTTCTTAATAAAGATTTTATGACCTGTTCGACAAGACCAAGCCTTAAATTAAAGACCATTCCTCCCAACCAAAACTTAACAGATTTCCTTCCAAGTGTGGTACGCATTTGCGGCATGTGGGTATCAAAATGCTTGGCCTGTTTGGTTGATATTTGTACTTCAATAATGTATCAAATCAATGTATCAAGTTTCATATCAAGTTGCGCTATCAAGTTTAATAAAATACAATAACAAATGGGTTTAATTTTTGGAAGTCTATTATGATATGATCGATGGTGGAAAAAGTACAGTATATCACGCTTCATCCTTAATCAAACCGAGGATGAGCACGCGGTCTGCAGCAGGCTAAAAATTTAGCTTAAAAGAGACCGCACAAAGCAAAGGAATTAAAAAGCTGGAAGCTGAAACACAATTTTGCGTTGGAAGTCTATTATGATCGATGATGGAAAAAGTACAGTATATCACGCTTCATTCTTAATCAAACCGAGGATGAGCACGCGGTCTGCAGCAGGCTAAAAATTTAGCTTAAAAGAGACCGCACAAAGCAAAGGAATTAAAAAGCTGGAAGCTGAAACACAATTTTGCGACGGTGAAAACAATGATTGCGCAATTAGCTTAAAAGTAATATACGCATACGCATTGTCCCTGTTCTATTATAATATCACAACTGACTATTGAATTGAGATGATGATAGACGAGGAGTGCACGATGAACCGTAATAATTGCAAACATTTAAAAACGTTACATTTTTGCTTCTTATGTTCAGTATGTTCCTCGAGAATTTATAAATGCATAATATTTCACAAGTACTGAAGTCGCAGTTTACTTAATGTACTCAGTAGCCGCCAAGAGAAACCTGCTATTAGTGATCCATATTAATGACTATAGGGCATAATATTATGCATAATACATTAATTGTGGAAGGTTGGAAGTCAGGGCAGGGATAACACTATAATATGATTGGATTGCAAACAACAAGGACGCCATTGTAAACTACACAAAATTACATGCTACAATTAATTAGATGCAAGATATATGCTTATTCCCCTTGATTTAAACAAAACGTGCAGAAACAAAATTTTTGACATATCTTTAAATTGAAATGCGCTTTAAAATAAACTGAATCATCATCCGCTAAGGAGTTAATACCGGTATTTGTAGAGTTAAACTTCAGTGAAAGTACTAAATTCAATAATGCATGTGACTAGCAAAGCTTTCATGTGTTACTTACTACAAATAAAATAATATAGCGTGTAGGTGGGTTATGTATTGTACTTGTTCAACTATCCGCAAAAGTGCACTACATTACAAAGTAAATAGGTACAACATTTTTCGTCATCTGAAAGTCAAAGTCAAGGAGTGCTTAATAATGGTATGGAATGGAGTGGAGTGGGATGCTGAACTCAATGTGTAGACATGATCATGATATGATACAAATCTCTCCATTTTACTATTTACATAATTGGAATGTATGGTATGGTGGCCACGAGGGTACCGAGTGAATGGGGTGGCTGTGTGGTGTGTGAGGCTGACTGGCTGAGATGAGGACGTCGTTCAAGGCGATATACAACACTGAAGTAATGAACTTTATGAAAAAGTTGTGAGAAATGAAAGGAAAGGCCACACTGAGCAAGTGAGCAGCAATCGCTGAATTCTGACAGCTTGCCAGTTGTACCTAACTTTGCGTACTTTCTGTGGGTGCATTTAGCAAACACACGAGAAAGTACGGACTGATGTATCCGTAATCTGCACATTTCCAACACATTATACACGAAGAGAACATCAAAGTCGCTACTTGTAGTCTCTCCTACCCAAGCCCATCATCATCATGATCATAATCGTGTGCTCAAATCTATACTTTCAGTTTTTATAATCACATGCATAGTGTGATATCTATCCTTCGTTGCGCTGCTGCCAACGAACGTGGCAAAAGGAAGGAAGCAGTAAGGAGTAAGAACCTGCTAGAACTAGCGCTTCTACTTTAGCTTTTAAGTATTAAGGGAACAGTAACAGTACACGATAATGCATTATGCACATAAAATATTTTGCAGAAATACAGACGAAAAAATTCAATTCAATACAGGTGGAAATGCGTCACTTGCCCGAAAAAATATGCACAATCTAATAAGACATCTTCAGTTCAGACTAGTACAATTAAATGTCGTGAATTAAAACAAAACACGCACAGCCTGTGTAGGTTTTTATAAACTTTTATTCAAATTCATATTAGTAATGAAAGCCGACAGTCGTCCTTGATTAGCTTGACAGTTGAGACATTCATCAAGAATAACGAAAATGTGCATAAATGTTACAATTACAATATACCAACCATCATCCACACATTATTTTGGGGTTTCACCAACAAAATTCTACTTTTACTCTAGTAATTTACTGCAATAATGCTGACGACCGCACAAATGAATGTATACACCCTTAACCATGAAATTACCATCTTATCACTTTAGTAAAATACGGTTGTATTTTAGAACCTTAATGTGAATGATACCAAAAACTCACCAAAACCACACAAGGAAATACTTTTTTCGAAATACATAAAAGTAAATAGATTCCAACCATTTTCTAAAATACTAGCAATTTTCACAAAACTAAACGCTCTGAGGTGACACTGAATTGCGTTATGTGCTCAAAACTTAAGCAGCAAATACTTTCACATTGTACACTATGTAAGTCAATTAAATGCAATTAACTTGGCTAACTTACGGTCTGACACAATTTATATAACGTAAGACCAGTAAACAACTATAACACTGGAAAACTAGACACATGTATACTAATTACACTACGTTTTGGGTGCAATAAGAAAGAAACCAAATCATCAAATCACTTACTTCCCTGATACAACTTGACACCTACACAAACATGCCTGAGGAGGAATTATTAAGGTATAGTATATATATATATATATTTAAGTAGCATAAAATTACGTGCATATTTATTCGTTTATTATTTTTTTCCTTTATCGTTTGCGTTCCGCTGTTTTGAATTAAAAGAAAATGCGTAGCCTTAAAATAGTCACTATATTACGCTAAGAATTTACAAATCATCATGAGTATCCGCCACAAACTTGTAATCTACTCTCTAGTAGTAATATAGTATTATTAGTGATTGAATGATTTGATTTGTGGTTTGTTATTATACACACTTAAATCCTGGAGTGTCCTGTCAAGGAGTAGCGTTTTTACAATCCTTGCACGAGCAAAGGCACGCTTATCTCGTGCTTTGATTGTTGATGCATTGCAATGACAAACAAATTACAAATGGTACATATTGGACTGTACCATTGATGGAATCGAATACCGTTGCTACTATATCAAAATTGACAACGCTTCAATGCTTACGTACACAGAAGTGATCTGACAGGACATAAATACTTTACACAACATTCAACATGCATAGGTAATCAAATCATGAGTGTGACCGACTCATAAAAGCCCTGCTTTACAGCTGTGCCTGTAACCAGAAATCTGTGACAAAGACATAATAACTATCACATCATCACATACTTGCAAACAAACTCGCGACATGTCGTGTTTAACACTTCGTTTCGGTAACAGCAATGCCTCGTGTTACTCCGTGTTTAGATTATTTTTAAGCATATCATATTATCTCTCAACGATTTTACATTCTATGAAAACAAATATTATGATGGAAAGTTTTCGTTATAGAGTACCTTACGGACTTTTCTGTATAAACAAATATCAGGAAAATTTTAGTAGATGGAAAATGTTTCGTTTCTGAGCATATGATCTCAATAGATAGATAATTAACAAAGATAAGATATGAAAACAAAAAAGAAACGACGCTAACACCAACAACTTAAAAAAATTCACACAATTTCTTGCCCATTTATTGCGCACATTTCATTACTTTGTATTGTATACATATCCAAGCGTGCACCTTACCATTCAGAGTTCATTTGTTAGATTTACAACACCAAAACTAGCCAAAACCGAGCCAGATTTTGTCGTAGCCCAAAAGTATCAAACCCTAAATATACAACATGATGATGCCTTTAATATGAATTCTAATTTCTATCTCTATTCAAGAAGCCAATAAAAATTTATAGAGGATGACAAATTGATCGCATTTCTATGAGGTGAGCTCAGAAATTTAATTAATCAGTAATTGGATGTGGGTAGGAGCTGTTGCAGAATGTTGATGGTATTTACTGAGCCTTTTCTTTCTTGAGGAAGGGAACAGCAGCTGTCACCCTAAAAAGTTAAATAAAAGGTTTACCGTTGTGACATCTAAAGAAATTGGCGTTCTTGGTTTATGCTTTCATTTAATTATTTCAACTTCTCCTTACTTGGCATTGACTTCAGAAATCTTGCTGTTGATCAGCTCAAGGTATTGATCGATGACAGTTTTGTTGGTCTCGTACACCTTTGGCAGTGAGAAGAGGGCCACGAAACCTTCATTTCCAGTCAAATTAAAACCAATATATAGCATATCCATATGTTATACAAAACTTATTCCTATAGTGTCGATTCTCGAATTGTAAAATGCATTTACCCAGAATCAAGAGGGTAAGCCCATTAAACCAACCGCCGATGTACGTGAGTAAGTACAAAACGACTCCAAACTTTGCCGAATCTACGAGATCTTCAACAAGGAACAGGCGTCGCAGCTGGACAATGGCAGAGTTGAAGTAGTTGATAATAGCATTGCTGAGTTCCTGAGCCTTGTCACCGGGAACCGTAATGTCCAAATCCAAATACTCCCTGATAATAATAATAATAATAATGAAATAATAATAATAAAACTATTATATTCGTAAATGTTTGTAGCTATTAGGGTAGCTCACTTGAAGGGATGACCATCTTGAGTTTTCTGGACTGCCTGCAGCACGCTCTTGTAGACTCTGAATGCAAATGTGCCTGAAAGAACTGCAAGGGAGGTGTAGGCAACAACGCTGATGAGGGACATGAGAGTCAAGGCCAGGAGTACCACGAAAATGGAGCCAAAAACGGCTCCGGATTTCTTTGGATCCCTCCAGTACACCAGCTCACTCACTGCAATAGAAATCAAACATCAAGAAATTAGTAGCTACACACAGTTGATGCCTATGTTAATTGACTATTAAATGCCTTAAACTAATTGAATTTAATAGCTGAAAATACTCCTAAAGACAATACCAGGGCCATCATCATAAATGATTTCCGGATCTCCACCGGCACCAGAATCACGACGGTTTTTCCGACCCATATGGAAACTTTCAATAGTTCCTCAGTGTGCAATCAAGAAGACACGACGCAAGTGGATGCAGCTCGTGATCGAAATATTGAACTGGTAAACTGACAACCTTTCACAAGTTTTCCTATCACCAATTTAGGTAACAGTAGTATTCCTATCTCGCAGCTTTGCGCAACCCAACAAGACAATATCGTGCTAACTGCATGCACGCATAAACTGATGCAAATTGTTGACGGCAAGTTGTACCCACATTAGTAGTTGCTCAGTAACAAAGTGCACACCACAGAGGGCGAAGTGTCCAACTACTTATATCAATGCAAACCATATGGGTCAAAATCAAGAACAGTGCGTGAGTCAAGGAAAATTCACCTTCCTATGCTGCCACTGCGTATTCACCAAATCACAAAAAAAAAATCTTATGCTAGGATCATCTCCAATCTCTAACACCCGTACCCGTATTAAATTAAGCACACAAAGATACTACTTTCTGATTCCGATTACATGCAAATAGTATAAAGCCTACTGCTACTTCTCAGAACTTCCCTACTAGTAATACTGCAGGTCTCGAAAATAATATCAAATTATTGCATAGTGTATGAAATGAAATGATGATAATACATATTTGGATTATAAGACAAGGGTTTTATCTACTGGGTTACTCTGCTGCCCACCGCATTTTCACTACTTGAATCGTTGTATCATCATCTAGACGGACTTGATGTGAGTCATAGACCTGAAACCTGCTTTTTGCACCATTTTACAATGCCTAACGAAGGAAGATGACGGATACAACGTAACATAACAAATCTTACACGTTTCATTTCTGCGTTGTCAGTGAGGTATCCACATATTAGAAAAGGGAATCACAATAAAATTCATACAAGCAGAAGCTGATATATCATACTCCACACCGCACTATGCTTACACAACGAAACGTAATACCCATTATATTAAATGTTATAACATTCTTTTTCGCCTCCGGACAAGTTCTTAACCAGTCTGTGTTACGCACCAGGTTTTTCACCTACAATGCGGTAAAGGAGAGTGCAGAGAGAGCAAATAACCTGTGCGACTACCTCCACTGCACTCCACAACAGATCGCTGGCATCGCATTACATTACACAGACATAATCTTATTTAAAGCAGTTTGCTTTTGGTTTTTGATTAACAAAGTGTGGACTGGAGCTGGAAGACTTCTTTATTTATATGTATCCAAATTGTATATGTAGGTAATTGAGATATTCATACACCAGCTTTACTTTTACTTCCAGCCAGCTGCATGATCGCACATGACCATGTCATGAACAGCGTGTACTTCTTGAATGGTGGATCTTTACATGGACTCTAAATTTACAAGAATAAACGCACAGTATGAATCTGTTTTGTCAATGCGCGTCGAAAACATGCAAAATCGCATGTTAAACCGTTTCAATTCGGTTCTGTCACGGTGAGAGCAACTGACAAGGTGAAGAGAGGATAAACGTAACCCCCAAAAATATTGTAAAACTGAATCGGCATTTTGGTTTCGTAACTGAAATGGAAAGTCAATACATCGGAGAAGTACGATGCTTTCATATTTGCATGCAGTACAAGTTAAAGCGGACTGAGGATATAGTATAGCATAAGAAACACCAGTGTGCTTCAGATCCCCATGATCTAAAAATGAACCTAATTCAAGAACTATTTTGAGACTAAGCTTTTGTCCTCCATTTCAACTTGTGCCATGCCATGAACTGCACCCGGCTCTTTGCAGTACGGAGTTCGCTTTCGATATTCGTATAACTAAAGATAGGTGCCGAGTAGAAATGCTCAGGAAGGAACCATATTACATTACTATATCACAACTCAATTCTACATAGATCAGCAATAGTAGGTGCCGTTTTTTGTTGGCAAAGGAGACGAAAGCAACCGGCACAGAATCGTAACATGAGCAAGCATAAATATTCCTACCTAGGAAATACATTAGCTACCACGATAGTGAAGAAAATTTCTCATACTATTTTCTTGTGATTTTGTCATAAAATGGAGCCGAAAACCAACATCAAATACAAGAAAGAAATGCAGTCACGGTTTGAATTTTGATTTGTACGCCTTACTCTGCGTGTATAACTACTCTCATACAGTTGAATCGCTTTTCATGAAAAACTTAGCTCGCTCTAAGAAATACCTATCATAATTATAGCACTTATTTAATTAGTAACATGCGCCTATCGATTTGCTATATGTAATTATTCATGAATATGTACTCGTCTCAGACTCGTTACTCTTGAATCAATTTAGGGGAAATATTTTCTACGAAACATTTTTGTATTATGCAATTCATCGCAGATTCAAATTTTTAATTGTATATCCTAATCGCGTATAGGAATGGATTTTTGAGGGGTTCGTTTATTTACTTTTGCACGGTGCACAACACAATAATCTACAGTTACTTAACTGCATGTACAAGTAATGGAATTAGTATTATATTTACAAAGTTGAACAGATCCTCCAAATTACTTCAGACGAATGTATCAGTAAATCAAGATCATTGTTCCACTGCTAATAATTTCACTAATAAAGTAGCTTTGTAGCTTTAAATGTTTCGTAGATTACCGACATTTTAATTTTATTTAGTTTTATTTTTGTATACGTGACTGACTCAACTACCTTATTCGGAATTATAATTACTTACAATACGCAAATATTATTACATTGACAATTGCAAACTTACTATTTTCTCTGGTAATTAGAGAAGCTGCCATTGTTGAAGATTTTTATGTTCTTCTAACAAGCTCAGCTAAAGTCGTTCGCCAGATGATTGTAAATCGTAACAAAAAATATTAATCTAGGAAGCCTTGTACTGCACAGTTACACTCGCACAGTACAATGTTCGTACATCGCAAAATGTAACTGAGGACAGATAAATTAGCCACTTTCTCACTGTAGGACAGCCCAAGAAGAAAAGAACGACCAAACGATATCACATGCACAAAATCTGTGCTCCAATCTAGTTTTCAAGATGTACTATACAATATACCACGTCAATCAAAACCTTAACAAAACTGTATTCCAAGAAATCCTATATCACTATCACTAGCAACCAGTGGGAACACACAAACACTGGCTATATATACCACTTCAGTGGGAGAAAAGAATCCGGAGAAATGTTACACTTCTCCTTCACATACCATGGGCTATGCACTATGCACAACACAACTCAACGAACACTGCCACCAATGAAACAGTTCCGCTACTACAGAACTACCCAGCAACAGCAATGCGTTGTGAAACAGGAGTGGATATCAAAGCGAATGAACACCACACCACCACCGCAATAATACTTCAGAACACTGTCTACACACAGATAAAAGGAGTGCGCTCCAACTCCAACTGCCAGAAATTTCTTGGCAACTTTTAATATACTAATGCTTATGCTTATTCAGGAAATAAGTAGTTTTTGTAAATTTTCGGTTCTGGTTATGCTGAGTACTTCGATGGGAAATTTGGATAAATCAAATGAGATTTCAAATATTTTAAAATGCTACGCCATAGAGCAACGCCCGTACTCACGACTGATACGACAAGACCAACAGGGCATGCATCTCACCAAAACAAAACTGAATGTCAACTGTGCAGTTTGCAACTTTTACTACTTAAAGAAAGGTAGCGTCAGCGTCCGAAAACGGATATACGAAATGTGAACTGTACGTCGATATTGTCTTCTTTAAGCCATACATTTGGAACAGACGGAGGTGGTACACCATCCATAAGCCAGTCGAGTGGCATAATATTCCAGAACGCAGAAGTTCACGCATCTGGTACGATGGAGGCTATAGGGTAGCACTGCTACTCTACCATCATTCTATTCACGTGTATATACGTTGTAAATTCGAAATAAACTCTATGGAAAACCCCGCATTCGTTTTCAAAGCAGGATACCATAAACCAACAACATCACTGCTGGAGTGCGAGTGGAGTACATATTTGGAGAAGGCACGGGCTGTTTGGTCTAGCGTGAGGACACTTTCTCTGAATTTTTTATTACCGTCAGCCACGATGAAACAAGGAGGTATGCAGCTGTTATTATTATCCTTTTACTTCTGGATTTAACATTCAACTCTACGACGACGGCAGGTCCTTTTACGGGCATAATTGAATACGAGAAAGAACGATTTCTTGCATGAAATTTTTGTGGACAATATTAAGGCAATGTATTGCTGCAGGAGAGAAGACTACTGCGCATTATCTATCTAGCTGGTATCTTAAAGCCTGTAAACCTATGCTCTTAAAATCTTGCATTGTATACGGAAAGTAACGCACGCCACACGGAGGCTTCCACATACAAACACTGAGACACTGGGCCAGTCTATGACTGTTATATGGGGAAGTAATATAGCATAGCAAAAACAAGTCCATTGACATGGTTTTCCTTCGCAACAACCCCTCGACGAAGTTTGGGAGTGTTCGCTTGGTATCAAGGATCGATACGAAAGAAAGGCAGCTTTCCCCAACAGAACGATGTACCACCGAATATCATCCATAAGTAGGCAAATATCCAACAAAACTAGAGCATAGTATATCTAAAACCATAATATCGTCGGGTGGAGTATGAAAATGCTATAGGTATGCTATGTCCACGGGGTTATGGTTGCGTCGCGTGAAGCATCGATAAACTTTCTGCGTTGCTTGCTTGGCTGAATTCTTTATACCTATAATTACAAAATCATGTTCCGAACTACTACATAGAAAACTCTCTCTAGTATTACTTGATAGGATAAACAGATAGAAAAGCCAGTCGACAAATAATATATAACTTTTCTCTTTTCTTTCACGTTGAGCATTTTCTTCACAGACTTGCATAGGTTAACCAAAATTGTATGGAGAGAAGGTATCGCCCTATCTGCTTTCTATACTGCACTACACACACACCCTTCCATGCTTTGCTTTACATAATTGACTACCAGCAACGCTTTCACTTTCCCGTGGTTGTGACTGGGGGAGTACGTCTTACATGACGCTAACAACATGGATTTGGATTATGGAAATGCAATACGCTACTGACAACCACGACTATCCTGCCTTTACGTATATTCCTACACGACACGTGCAGCGACCATTCCCGCTTCTCGTCCCTCTTACAACCACAACATTACACTGTAATGACAGTGACACAACGATGCTAATTTTTTATTTCTTTTCTTTCTGATGTTTTTTTAGATGATGGGCAGTTAGCGTGAGCTAAATATATTTTATTACCAGTTAACTCGTTATTTAAAAAGCTCATTAAAAATTTACAGTTTCTAGTATTAAACATCAATCGATAAATAATTCGTTCCGGTCATCTAAAAGTCTTGTTTCATATTTACACCATGATTATAATACAAGTATATAGCTACCACCAACACCTAGTCCCTGCTTGCACTTTCTCTTATTCACAACGCAAATTAGGCATTCCTATCCGAAACGTAACACTGGTTTTCCAGAGTCCAGTACTTAGCTTACATAACTAATTTACACTAGATATAAGAAATAACGGTGAACGTACCTGTCGGATGGAGTTTGCTGGGATCGAACCATGCACCTGAAATAAGAAAACAATAATGTATTGGCATTGTTCATAATTTCTAGGAACCACAGAGAAAGCCCCCAATCAAACCCATTCAGAATGAGACGAATTCAGTACTTTCCAAAATTTACAATTCCTACGAAAAGTTATAAACGTAGCGTTTAATTATTTTTTTTGGATTTTAATGATTACGTGGATCCAACACGGCTGATACACAAGGCTGTTGAGGTAACTTCTCCAATAATTCTGACGCTCCCAAGTCACTGTAAGGGCTGTTAGAGCCGTTTGAACTTTTTGTCTCGTGTTCTGAAGCCATCTTTTCAGGTTTCTATATTATATTCATTCAAACATGAACGATTTATAAAATATATATACAACTATATATAACTTCCTGCGATTATCAGCTTCTTCCCTCATCACCATGCACAGTTACAGGATTTCTTATAATGTTCAGCACTACCGGTAAATTAAATTACTTGAGCAAAAATTATGTAATTGCCTACGTACGTGTGTGATTTCTATTACGTTAAGTCTGTCAAACTAACCAGGTTAGCAACTACGGCTTTGTCGCTCACTGATTAGAATCTAGAATACCTATGTATACCTTCAAATTCATGCGTCCACCAAAAACCTGTTGGTTCACAGTTAGCCAAAATGTGAACGCGGAGATATACTATTTATATGATAATCATTAGCAAATGACACTGACACTACTAACACAGTAATTACAACGTTCAATGCAAAATAGCATGCAGTTGTCACATGCACCAAAATCAATGCCAGAAACAGGGAAGGAGCACTAGTTTATCTAATCATGTACAAACTTTATGCATGGCAGGATCCTGAAAAACCTCAAGCCCAACAAGCTGCAGCTATGTTATGCATTCGTAAACAACTTAAAAAACTTAGCAAAGGAATTGTAATTGTGTAGCTATTAAATTATAAATATAATGTGCAAAGTATTATACTACACCACATTTACGATACTAGGTATAGCACAGCACAAAACCAAACAGATAAGATGCAAAGTCATCCAATGTCCGTCAAATGCAAGTCCAAAGTCAAATGAGCGCATTTAGCCTAGTTACAAGTGGATGTGGCGAAGAGACGAGTACTTACATATGTTGCAAATAAGCAAAACGAGAATTAACGAACTTGAACTTAAAATACACGAAACAGATCTATGAGAATTTTTTACTCAAACTTAAGCATAGTCAGATTAGTCTGTCAGTATTTTCTATGGATTTCATTATCCATCCATACACGACGATGAATGCCCGCTCATCCACTTAACAATTCAATGAAATCACAATCGCCACTACTCTGCTCACACAATAGGCGCCTTTATGGAGTTCCAAGTAAATATGTTGTACATAGACAAATTCAACATTATTACTATTACTACATATGCTTTGCTAATCATGAAGCCTTTACTTCACGAAAGGCATTGACTGACTCATTCCCAGTAGTTTTCGTTCTATCCTGATTTTCCCGTTCAATTGTAATAATTGTAATCGTGGGACTATATAGCCAGAATTTTAAGGTAACACAAAATAGGCTCTCTTTCGCATTTTCGCAATTGTGCAGAATTTTCCCATTCCAACATAAAATCCTTGTTAAATAGTGACGCATTTACTCGGTAATAAATACAACACATGTTTCCCAACTAACACCGGCCGGTCATCAAGTAATCAAAATCTGATATTTGCAAACATTACATTCCAATTTCCAATACATAGTCCAATGCCACACATGCGTGATGCTTCATAAATCATAAGAAAGAATTAACCACGGGTAGGAAAAATGAAAAATAATTCTTCCACGCGTTTACGAATATATTAATCCGTTACGTACGATCAGAATATATGGTTATGGTAAACACAAAATGACGCACGTGCACGGGAATACCAGTTAAATGTTTCAGTGATTTCACGGAGGGACTACAAACTGAAACGTTTTCACATTACGAAATTACGGCTGTCCCAAATCCTACGCTATGAGAATTGAATACCATGTATAAATTGTTGATTGCATCAGTATGAAAATTTATTCTTAATTTCTAACCAAGTTACGGAGCTGAAGGCCAAATTTTAGAAGCAGAAAAGCAAGATGTTCGTTGTTATAATATAAAACCAAACAGTTTAAACTTTTACTTGAAAAGTGAAAGTTATTGTTCGTATTTCTGGCTCAACTAAAATAATAGTATGTCCGACCAAACGAAATGACAGTCAGCTGATAAACAATAACATTGATATTATTCAAGATGATTGAGTGTTGCACGACTATTTATTTACTTAATCTATAAAGTTGCACATGCACGCAGTATTATAAACTTACGATAATGTTCCCTAACTGCTTTTGATAAATTGTGTGATTTACCTCTTTTCTTCGGTGCTGAGAGCGCAGCGTCGAACGAAACCTTTACAACAACTGGGCTCAACCACTTTTCCCTAGTTCCACTCCAAACACCAAAGAAAAGCTCCCTCACCTCAAACCACTACTACTGTCACGCTGCAATGTTGTGTTCCGTTTGTTTTCAACCCAAAAATTCCACTTCCGCTACCCAATCTGTGGTCCTATTGACATAGATACACGCTCAGGTTTTGAGCGAAATTCACACCACGCCTATGAAAGCAAAGCAAACAACATGCTTGCAAGCCTACTTTCACTTTAGACTGTACGTACGTTGTACGTTACGTTACGTGTATTTACAAGTCCTCATCGACAACTCGACTAAACTATGCTATGTTACACCACTAGCTATTCTATGCATTACAATCGTGCAATGACAGCGTGGTGGTGTGCTTTCTGTCATAGTCAATTACATACATGGTAAAATAATAATAATAACATTATTAACGTAATGCAAGTTAGTGTAGGGAAGGGAGGAACTTTGGACTAACAACGGTGCAAAGCAAACACTTGCTACAAAGGCTACACCAATCTTTGTCAAATTTTCAAAAACCAAAGTGAAAGCAAAAAAAAAGAATGCCTTTTCTTATCTGCAAAGTTGAAATTAATATCCATGATACTATACTTACTTGTATCATTTACACCAAAGCACTGTTCGTCCAAGAAATATAGAATACAACAGCATTTTACACTTGAATAATACACATGAACAGATA
Organism: Dicranocentrus wangi; assembly: GCA_036850665.1. NCBI lineage: Eukaryota > Metazoa > Arthropoda > Collembola > Entomobryomorpha > Entomobryidae > Dicranocentrus > Dicranocentrus wangi. Next base: position 24,042 of record JAANSN010000031.1, on the reverse strand, counting down.
CGTGCAATGCAACTCTTTACATGAATATAAAGTTGAAGTTATTGATTTTTTTAGCATTTCCTTAACCGCACCAACTACTGGAGCCTTGCCTTGGAACAACTTATAGGCATCTACACACCTATAATTACGTACGTACGTATGTATCATGCCGCGGTAGGTTTAAGAATCAAATGTGAAAACGAAAAAACGAATAATGTAGAATGTAGTGCATAATTTTTGCCATTTGTATTACATAAATTACAAATGGATTTTAAGAACAAGTAAAACTGGGCCAAGCATTTTACAGAACAAACGTTCGCAACGGGAAAATTTTGTTGGCTCATTGGTTTTGACTTTACTGATCAATACTGATCATCATCATGAATGAAACGCCTGCAATGCAACTGCCAACTGCACGCCTAAATCAGGCTGCAGATTTCTATTATGAATTGAATACGTAATTTGGAACTTTGAAAATTGTTTCTTTTTATGTCAGACTTGTTTGGTTTGAATATGTTCGAAAGTTTTGCCATTTCATAACTCGTCAGGCATTTCAATATCCATCTTCCTAGAACTTTAATGTATCCTACAGTCTAGTCAGTCAATCCTACGCTGGCAAGACACCTAATCAATCATAATATACCTATGCTATGGATGAAATGAACAATGCATACATGTTTTTTGATTTCGTCCATTTTGTGTCAGTTAATCAGTCTTACAGTTACATATTAGTCAACAGTTAATCAAGGGTGTTTTAAGCAATTCAATACAATTTTTTTACTCCGTGCAGTTAATTGCCGAACGAGGAACACGCCTGTCACATGACAATGCTACTACTTTAGCATGTGTTGTGCTAAAGTAAAAATTGACGATTGTCAATTTAAACACAACTTCAATTCAAACAATGCCGAACCTGGGCACTGCTGACTAACATTACAAATATCCTTTTTACTACCTACCTTCAATTTCCACCTTGGTCCAAGTGACAGTAAATAGTAAAACCGACCTGATTCAACAACTTGTTACTTTAAACTGTACTCAACGTTTTTCAAGCTAATTGTATTGTAATCCTATCCAATATAGCAATGTTTCTCTTCAACTGGGAAAAAATATAAGTTATAATAAATGAACTTTCCAACTGATAGGTGACGAATACAATCTGAAAGTAAATATTCTGTTAAAAATACAAATAATGTCTACCAGTGTAAATGCACTGACGTGTGCGTGTCAAACAAGCAAATATATCAACAAAAAACGCGATTGTCAAGCGAGACGTCTCCCTACCAGAAAACACCTTGATACTTTTAACAGTTTCGAGTAATACTGGTGTTGCTAGTTATTAACGATTAGACGACCACCCACTTGAAGACTCCCTAAAGATACTTGCTTCACAACTGACTTCTATTATTACACTTTCATGTACCACTTTTCCTGGAATATCTGTCGACCACTGAAGTGGAATAGAAATCTATTGTTGGTTGTGTATTGCCCAACAGTTGTGACGTGTGCGTGTCAAACAAGCAAATATATCAACAAAAAACGCGATTGTCAAGCGAGACGTCTCCCAACCAGAAAACACCTTGATACTTTTAACAGTTTCGAGTAATACTGGTGTTCCTAGTTATTAACGATTAGACGACCACCCACTTGAAGATCCCCTAAAGATACTTGCTTCACAACTGAATTCTATTATTACACTTTCATGTACCACTTTTCCTGGAATATCTGTCGACCACTGAAGTGGAATAGAAATCTATTGTTGGTTGTGTATTGCCCAACAGTTGATTCTCTTTCTTCCGTTTGAGTCGTTTTTGTTGTCCACGACTTACAATTGCGACATAGAAGGATGCATGCCACTGATGCTTCGTATTATAGGTACAACGAGGAGGATGGAGGATGAAATAGAAGCCAGTAGCACCTTATTCCCTGAATCATCACTATTCAACCAGATACACATGGTTTGGTTTACAATTCATTTCATACATGTATTCTCATAATCATCTCTACGTTTTGCTGTTCCAAACATGTATGTATTAAAATACAACTTGTTATATACGTAAAATCCAGCAAGACATAGACCTACAAAATCCTTGAATATATGTGGATTATCAACAAGGAAAGGAACAAGGTAAACTGATTTTTTTCCCTACGTACATATGCATGTAAATATCAGTCCTGGATGCAAAGTCCTCTTCCCATACATACGTATTTCCAATTCAACTTGCTTTTGTCCTATTTTCAATACGTTTCCCTTCTCCCTTCCCATCATACCACATATGATTTAGCGCGTGAACGTCAATATCAACCGTTCCAAACTTTCCTGCACCCTAGGAAGTATGTACGAGAGGTTATACCGATACCGAAGGATATTGTGATTGTGATTATATTATGAATGCCTCGAATGATAATAATAAGGCAAAGTAAAACAAACAACCAACTACAGCAAGCTGCCACAATATACTGCACTATATACTCACATGCGATGCGTTGTTGATGCGAGAAGTGAGAATCATATATCTTTGTTTTCATAATCGTATTCGTAATTTGTAGTACTCGTACATGACATTTACCCTGATCGTGAGGCATGCACATGCACAGCTAGCTGAAAAAGCAAAAATTCAAACCTACTAAGTGCATCTAAAACAGGAATCTCCAAAAAGCATACGGATTTAGAAAATGTTCAAGCATGTAGTATTGACAAAGAACATGTGCGTATGAAAGGCTCGTGAGTACCTAATTTAAATGAGTTCGTAACTAACTAAAGTCCGTTCACTATTTTGATGTTCATAGGGGATTTGGGTAAAATCGTCAAGTCTGTACTATTGCTCTAAATAGCAGTTTTCTTGTACTAGCGATCACATTGTGAAGTGGATATTATGCATTGATATGTGTGCATAGGATAACACTTTTGTATTTAGTACAGTACTCACAAAGATTATGGTAATTATGTCAAAACTCCCCCAAAATAAACTAGGGGCATCAATGTAAAATGTAAACCAACAACAATCAACAGTAGCTGCATATGGCTTGACTCTCAATGCATTTCCTGAATTAAACTATAAGTGTAGGTATACATAGGCATATCTATTCTATTGTAATATCCCCCTGAACAAAATCCGTCCGGTACGCTCTTCTTGTGTTGTTGTTTTTGTTGGCCACCCGCACAACAAGCTAAAGCTTGACGATTTTAACATAACAAAGACACATTTTAGACATTGAGGCAAATGCTATATAAAATATAAGCAGATGATGGTTTGCACACAAAAGGAAAGTCTGGCTGGACATATTATAGAATGGAAATGCGAAACCTATTTTTTAAAAAACTCGTATCAGAAACACGAAACAAACACGATTGCCATCGGCACGGTCGCACGGTATACCTGCATATGTGCAAATGTGCTGTGAGCCGTGAATAATAACTCATAACTAACGAACACATTGAGCTGAGAATTTTAGAAACAAAAATTTTGTCTCATATCAAAATATCATCACTTTCGTACCCCCATGATTCTATGATTTTAAATAATGTATAAAACATAATTTGATGCATCTGATTTCAATGAAGTTTCTAAGATTGAAGTTGTTTGAGTCACGGCCAGTCAAGCCAAAAAAGCAGAAACTATATGAAATACATACCAAAGTCGGAAACTCAACATGAAAGAAATACAATGCACATAGTACATAGATATATATGTACGGAAAACGGTTTCACGTTTATCCAGATGCTACAATTGACAGTGTACTCACACGTTGCACTGGTGTTTGGTGTGAGTCATCAATGTGTCGAGTCGAGCCTGGATGTGATCTGTAATCTGTACTCTCTATTTTGGAATTCAGAATACGCTGGATAGGAAAGATGAATACAAGATGATAATGGACTTTTTAAAAGTACAAAGTCCAGTTTTCTCAACATGTAAACAATTCTATGTAAAGTTCATATCATGTGCGAAGCAGCATGCGCGTGGTAAAAACAGTTTTTTATTGCGTTATTTTGTTTACATACTGCTATTACCATTTAGCATTCACCATCACTCGAAGAACTCAATGATAAGTGCACACGTACCTTTGTTTTATAATGCGAAAATATACAAAATGGACTAAATCCTGCCTGACTGACTTATTGACTTGGAAAGTATGTATGCACACGGGCAATCGTTGTACTTGGCACTTGGGCAATATGATAACGAATGATAACTTATAACATAACACAACAAAACTTGTTATTATCCCACTTTTGCGTTTGTTCACTTTTCACTTCGCTATTTATTTTACCAAGTACATTTGAATAACTTGGGCAATTAGTCACCTGCGCCACCTTGCGATTTTCAATCCATATAGCTATATAGCATTCAAAGCAATTCATCAATTATTTCAACGTTTTGTAAATAGTAAATTATTGTTGTAAATTGACGTAATATCATTAACATATATTCTGCATCAGATATGATAATGTACGACTGTACTATGAACAATACAGAAATCTGCGAATAATAATTGCGATTTGCGATCATATCATATTATGAGTCACGGAAAGGGGAAGGGTTGTCCGATGGCTACCGACTACCGGGTGATGCATAAAACTTCTAAGATTACAATATTTTCTTAAACCTTGACCTTGCTCAAAAGCTGATGCAGTATATATGCCTAATAGTTGTTAGTCTAAATGTATACACATATACACCCTATAATTGTTTTTTTAACCAGATGAAGCAATCGTTAACTGAACTTACTACTGTATTGATTTTCAAAAAAAAGCTTCCCAAAAATTCCAGTCAGCGTCCAGGCAGTATGATCTGATCACATAATACTTTGGTACCAGCATAGAACCATGGTACTGCTAACTTTACGCTAGGAAGGAGTGAAGTGGCTGCAATGCAGTATATGTAGGTATTAACATGTTCTACCACTACCGGTATCTACTAGGAGGATGAACTCATTTACTTTCTCTCGTGTGTGTTTTTACTCCTACAAATGGGTCACACCTAAACTAGAACACAATTTAGCATTGAACTGGGATAATATATTGTACCATAAACATGTGTCCCAATGCAATTGAAACTTCCGTGAATAACAAGTACTGCCCAATCCGCAGAATTGCTTTCAATGAAACTACCTCTAATTTCAAGCGTTGAACTCAATTAGACTCAATTAGACATACCAAGATGTTATTTTATAAATGTTCTGTCTATTTCAACTCAGAATTTACCAGAACAATAATTTTTGTCAACATTATTCAACAAGGAGATGCTAGCAAACTCAAAAATTACAACCGAAACAAGCTTTGTACTTACCCAACCCACTTGTCGGTGTAAATCGCACTTTTATGGCTTGTTGGACTGGAATCCTATTATACGCAGCAGAGATACCTATGTCGTGTGTGTATTTAGACTGAATTCTAAAACACTACGACAATTAACTAATTAAAATCGTAATCACCACCACATAATTAAACAAACTTTTCAAGTCAAAATATATATTCAAAAGGACCAATTTTGAACTCTGAATTCGCCTCATTTTTTAAAGATTTGAGGAATGAGAAACGCTTCACTTATAGAATGGCACGAATCACAGCCACGATGTACATATTTGCATTACTGCAATTTAAAACAAACAGGAAAACTTACTTGGTTTCAATGTATTCAACAGAAGCTGCATTTCTTCACTCAACTCAAAAGATTCCGTATCCAGCTCAATCTTCTGGCTTTGATTTGCTACGCTCGTTTCACGGCTAGGCTCAGTGATAGCTGCTTCAACCTTTTTCGCAACTGACTCCGGCTCGGCTTTGGCAGTCGGTTTAATTTCAAGTACTTCAATCTTGGAGCTTCCACTGTCAGAAGCGGGTGTACCAGACTCTTCTATTGATTCAGGGATAGCCTCCTCAAACTCCTGCAGCTCCAAGTTCCGGTCAGGTTCAGTCTGTGCTTTCTCCATCTCGTCTGCAGGAGCATCAGTTTTGGAAGACGAATCTTCACTTTCATAAAACTTGGGAGCCTGCATTTCATCCAAAGAAGTATTCATGATCATAGAACTGGTCATTGTAGATGGCAAAGGAGCATCTCCCAACATTCCTTCTACTTTAGAAGAGAAAGGTGTAATGGATGCAACAGGCCTAATGTTAATGAATTCCGTGTCTTGAACCTGCTTAAAGTCCATTTTTTCATCAATGTCCAATGAGTCACTATCGAGATCTTTAGGAGGCTGTTGTGAAAACAAGCCTGATTCTGTCATTTCGGATGGAAGTGACGTTACTGGAGCAGATATATCAGCATCTGCTCCACTATAATCCCCTAGTATATTTTTACTGTCATTGGGGGAAATGGATTTGACACTGTTCTTGGAAGATGATGGAAGATCATCCAAGTCCATTAAAGATTCATCCAAATGATGATCTTTTTGTGGAGACTCTTTTAGAACTTCTAGGGAGTCAGACAATTTATGCGACAAGGGTTTTGATAATGAGTCTTCGTCAAACTCATCATCAATCTTGTCATCGTATGAAGCATGAATGGGGAAGTCGTTGGAAGCACGTGAACTGTGGAAGCCAACCTGAAAAAATGTGAAGACGAACATACTAACACGAACATAGACAAAGTGTCGCTCTGCCTTGTAATTTGCAAAACGGTCAACGCAACAGGAACGCACTTTACTGTCATGCAAACTCTACATCACATAAATGAGCACAATAGGAAGGTGACAAAGACACGTGTGCATGCATACCTTAACCAAGGCTTACTATAGGTAAGGACAAGGACATTAGTCAACAACTCAAAGCTATAAGTAGGAAAAAAGCTTTTTGTAAAAAGCTGAACACAGTTGTAAAAATTGCCAAAACAAATTATCGTTAAACGGTTCAGTCAAGGTTGTAAAAGAACCGTTAACTCTCACACATCAGAAACATGAAATAAATCCTTACGTAGAAAATATATAAAAAAGTGTGTACCACTCGTGGTTATTTAAAGTACTGACAGTAAGAAAAATGTTAAAAACAACATGTCTGATTTACGATTGTTTAATAACATTTGTAATATTTAAAATATCTTAACATCGTAATTCGTAATGTTCAGAGTATTCATTCACTCACACACATGGGCATAAATGATATCACACATAAGAGCAGATTGGCACCTACGCTTGCGGTAGCATGTAAAATATGTGCTGAGTTGTTGAGTGTTTTCTAATAGTGTTGTTTCATAAAAATGAGACAGAAAATAGCTCGTGAACAGTAAAGTTCAGATATGCGAAAACTTATTCTTGCTTTTCAATCAAGTTAGCAAAGCGACGCGTTGCGCGTCGTAAGATGGTAGTGATTTTTTGTTGTGTTAACTGATATTGGTTTTCCACTTTCTGTTATCGCTGATTGCGATTTCCAATCTACAGGTCAGCCAAATTCGTGTTATGATGCTGTGGCATGCATTTTTAAATGGAGACAGAAACTTGGGTGAAAGAAACAAAACTTTTTCAGGCTGCATCTTTTTTCGTCTTGCAGTGATCACTTGTCTAGCCTGTATTGTGCTACAAATGTATAGTTGTGAAACTCTTTAGACGACTTGGAAAATCCATTCTGTGTCACTTGTGAAAGTATGAAGAATATACCGAAATGTTTCGTGTATAGTGTTATACTAATTCAAATCGTACTTTATCTGTTTCTATAAATAAAACCAATTTCCTCTCTTGTATGATCATATGAAACTGATAAGCCAGACGAAATGGATCAAAATGTGTATTTGAAAAGAGGTACATTTGACTCGATTTGACTATTTGTACATTTGTTTAATTTAATTATGCAATAAATGATAATATAATACTCATTCTCCATGCTTAGATGCGTCATCAAGTGCACGGATTGACTCACTTGTGAGATGTGTCATTTTGACATTGATGACGTGAATAATGATGATGCATATTTATAATCTGAATCTAAATTGAATCAGGACTGATCAATATACTAATACCAGCAAATCAGAATTAAAGAGCAAAAAAAGATATGATAAATAGGAAGGTATTATGAATGTCATATAGCGTCAATTACCGAGGAATAATCCGATGTCACCGAATGAGGTGGGATGGGTGGAGCCTCCTTTTCGATTTCCCATGAATGTTTTGGGATTGGTGGTGGAATCTCCTCTTCACCAAGAATGAAGTCCCTTATGGGAAGGGAATCTCCACCTCCTAATTCTACAGGACTCTTTTTGTTTATATCTTGAAAAGAAATATCAGATCCTATTAAATCACCTTCGTCGTCGTCAAATGTTTTCGTTTCGCGTCTAGTGTAATCTTCAGATTTAATAGACTTTTCAATACGCTCCTCAACAATAGGGTATGGTTTGTTAGGGCTAACTGCAACTTCGGATTTAATGTTGGTAAAGTCGTCAATGTGAGAATCACCCATAACCGATGAGATAACTTCAGGACTAGGCGGTTTAAAGCATGGAGTATCTGGTAGTTTTGGGGACTCTTCTCGAGTTGTGGTAACAACTGGACTAGGCTGTTTAAAGCTAGGAATCTCTGGAAGTGCTTGTTCATCCATATCCATATGAGGATCGGTAAAACGTACATCCGAAAATGAGTCAGTATCCATTAGATTAGGGGACTCTGGTTTGGGCAACCTCTGATGTTCGGGGTTATCATCCTTACCATACCCACCTCCTGGAGGCACTACTTGATCTTCTTTGGACTTTGCGGGCGCCTTCTCCTTTTCTAACTGGAGTAAATCATCAGTATGCAGGCTATCTGGTGACATATCTCCAAAATTATTTGCTTGGTCCAACAAATCCTGGAGAAGCTTTGCATCTCCTCCATCACTCTCAGTCTTTCCATTTACTTTCCCAAAAGTAGCTTCATTCGATGATGTGCCTTTCTGTTCATATCCAGACAGATTTAAACCAAACGGATCATCAAGTTCAGATTGTGCACTAACTACGTTAGAACTCCCCATATCCTGCGAAGAAATGAACATTCGATCAGCTTCAGATGCAGGAGGAATATCATCCAGGAATGTTGATAGTTCGGAGTGTTTCTTGTTGAATTCCTTCAAAAGATCCTCTTCGTAATGAGTGCTCTCCATCTTCTTGGGTTGATCTGATTTCTCACCTAAAGCACCACTACTTTTGGCTGGAGACGTTGAGACGTTTTGGTTGTCAGGATGGGGCAACCCCTGTGACTGCGCAACCAATTCGGAGGTATCCATTTCCGTGATTAAGTAGCTGCAATTAATTTATATAAAGAAATATGTAAAACAAATTGCATACTAACAAATGCTTAAACTGTAACATGTTCGTAATATATATTACATGTCAAGACGTTCACACACAGAATATTTATGCTCACTATTAAATAGACTACCTATACAAAGTCTCAATAACCCCTTTAAAAAAATTTCCACACAATTCTTAGCCAAAATTGGTATGTGTGCTTTTAAACTTTAGTCGAAAAAACAACGTCGTAATGTAAATGGATATTTGAAATGAAAGTTGTGTTACAATCTGTGTATCATAACTGTTGATATTCTGTATTGAAACGGTAGTGATCAAGTGATCATTCCCCACATGAACGTTGCTTTCTCACACCTTAGTACTATACATGCATTCTCATTCTCTTAAACTAACTGCGTGACAAACGAGCGAGAATGATCTCAAATCTGCAGGGGATTTACCATACAAACGAGTCATCTTCTTCATTATCTAATACTCGTATGTTCCCACAACGTTTTCAACACAGCAGCGTACACGTACTCTTCGAAGTTCAAGATATTACATGGGCATACACCTACTAGACTATGATATCAACATTCAACATGTCATTCTGCGTTTAAAATTCTATCATTTTTACAACAAGACCGAATCCACGAGGACATTCACTGTTTTCGCAGGGTGGAATAGCTCAAATTACACATTTTTCATGCATCATGCACAAACAATGCATCTACAGCATTTGCTAAAATGCAATTAAGCATACTGTATTTGCATCGACTTTGACATCACTAAAATTAAAATTTTGTTTATGAGCCTATGGGAAAATTATTTTTAGGATAGTACATATGCATATTATTTCTATAATAATAAATTTAGCTATCGATCCAACGAGGCCTTGGTCGCTCAAAGCTACTGTGTGTATATTAACAAGAAGATACTCATGCAAATCAATAATAAAGCATGTTTACGTCTAACAAACAGCTATCACTAACTGCATAGTTTTATGAGTTTACCAAATGTGGAAAATTTAGAGAGTACATGCAGCTTGTTGATGTCAGGAATAGGCATGCATAGCCAAGTTACTGTGCAAAACCACCCGAAAACCCAAAGGCAGTATGCTACTGCACTTTTACTTTTGCCCATACAAAATCAGGTATAGCCCGTGTTTAGTAGTGTGGTATATTTTATCGTTAAGATCAGTATAATAACCCTACCAGTCACGTCATTTTTGATCTACCGACAACCGAAATACATATATGCACGCTATGCCACACCAAAAATTAGTATGATTTGCAGCACATGAGCATGAGTCAGTGAAAAAAGCAGGAGTAGGCAGGGTTCTGAGGAGAAGATAATGCAACCGGCGAATTGTCCGAAGCTCTCTCTATACCTGAGAACTGAGAACCATGACTGATTACTAGACAAAAAAGCAAGTATAATACTGCTCGGCTTATACGCTTTTTGGTTACCTGTGACTGACTATAATATTAAAAATGTTCTTCACAACACGACTTGTTCACAACAGTGTGTATAGGCGTATGAATAGACGCTTTCAACCGAGCTACTGTGTGTGTTTGGTTTGCTTTTTAAAAAAATGACTGCTCGCTACTGATTGTGAGTGAATCCTCTTGTTAAAAATGTAGTGTAATGGTATATTCTTTCTGGAATCTTGGTTTGCAAAATACAGGCGAAAAACAAAAACTTGCTATAACTAACCGCTACGCCGTAGTACTTTATGAAATCATATTTTCCAAGTTTGCAATATGCATGCTACAACACCGCATTCTTGAAGCAGCTACATTATTGTATCCTAATCCTACGCAAACCAAAAAGGGCTGCATGTTTCTTCTCAACTTTGTAACATAACTTCTAAAAACCCTACCTATATGTATAAAAAATGCAGCGTTCCTATGAAGGAGTTAATGTTCGCAAATCCTTCTAAGGCGGATCGGATGTTTGTATAGATACTTGTGGTATGGTGGCAGGCAGGAAAAGGAATAAAGGAAACATAAAACCATTATGGATACATGGCAGATGCACATTTTAGATAGAAAAAATACACAAATACGAGATGCTTGCTGGCCGTCTGTTAATGCCTCAGAAAGATGTTCAAGACGACCAGAATGGGATGTGAACAAACTTCTAGATACTTTCTTTCAAGGTGACTTCCTCTGGCGAAGAAACCTTTTACATTGCGCTTTGCAATGTTATTATACAAAAATAACCTATATATCCCAAAAATCAAAGTTTCGTCCACTCTCTTGCAATAGGTGATTAACAGTCAAGGAAATACAAATGAATGATAGTACGATAACTCAAAATATACGTGGTGTACTGAACTGAAGATTATGAGATCGATGTGGATGAGCATATAACTTACGACTACAGCTCTAAATAATAATAAGTGATTCAATTCAACAATTATCAATATTGGAATATGCGAATGTAATACTATACGTGGTGTACTGAACTGAAGATTATGAGATCGATGTGGATGAGCATATAACTTACGACTACAGCTCTAAATAATAATAAGTGATTCAATTCAACAATTATCAATATTGGAATATATGAATGTAATACCTCGAGGATAAACTGTCTTTCAAAATTCAGTATTTACCAAGTCCAAACTTATATGACTATTGCGCAATGTTGGTGGCCAAATTCGTAAATCAAATGCTGAAATATCGCGGAATCACAGTGACAAAACTTTTAATAATACGAAAACTTGTAAACAAATCACTGGGTACGAAGAAAGAACGCAAGGATATGATCTCATCCCTACCAGAGGGGAAAGTGCAATGGAAAGTCCAAACCTTTAGGAGTCGATTAGACAGATAGATCTCGTGTCAAATTGATGCTATGTAATGCTGAACACTGTTCTTCCTCACCTCCAAACTACACTGCTCATAATAGCTACACACCAAACAGTACTGAAGCAAGATGGCAAGATTCGACTTTCTCAGTTTCAGGTGAAAGATCTAGCTGTTATACATACTATACACATGATTGCTAGCTGCAAAAAAATACGTACACCTCCCGACAGCCCAACTACTGGTTCCAACAACCATCTCGATCGTATTACCGAACCGACTCAGGCTCGTGTACAACCATAGCATCTAGCACTAGTGAAATAGACATCTCAATAACAGACACGGAGGATATACGCTGCATTCAGCTGAATTTGGCTGTGACTATCCCAGTCGGGGAAAGGAAAGAAAGGATTTTTGTGCATTACAACTCAAGAGTTTAATGGAGTCAGCTATGCAATGCAGAGTTAGAGTTATACTTCGCTCTCACTTATTGTAGCAAGGCAGGCAGTATATATGTGATGCATTGATGCAGAACAACTCCAATTCAATGCCACATAATATTGTATATATTGTATTATACCGAGAAAGAAAGTGAAAGAAGGGGTGAGAGGCATGAATTCTAGTTACAATTTCACCCCGTCGTTTCGCTCTGAACTGAATGCTTTCTACACGGTGCAGTCATACTAGTAATAGTTATAGCAAAAGTAAATGTACCTATAGCTATGAAAAAACATGTTATTACTGATCGTGTGAGTATGTATACATTGCGTTTATACGAGAATCTGGAGAAAAAGTGCATATCTACACAAATTGGCGTACGTACTGCAAGATGTCCATATAACATACGAATACTATATATATATACGAAAAGATTGCAAGTAGTACACCAGACAGATTACACTTTCTTCTCTCTCGACATTTTGTTTCAATATTACATGCTGTGTTGTGTCTGCTGACTTTCTTCATCACGACTTTCACGTTTACCACAAAAGGCTTTCGTACAGTACAGTAGATGGCCAAGACGATGTGATGCATTCGAAAATGTTTAGCTTTTTAGCTTGCCATGTTCTTTCCTATATGCTTGGAATAAAATTGTACATAAAGTTTATCCCGATGCGATGCATAGTATGTGTTAGTGCGCATTGTAGTTGTTAGTGTCTGCCTGTGCCACTCCAGGATGTCATGCCATTAGATTGTACACATCAGACAACCAGACTCCGTTAAGCTCAACGCGATGCGATGCCATTTCAACACTAGCTACTTAACAATAGACTTTCAAAAGCTCAAGTACTATACGCAACCGGTTACAGAGGAAAGAGAGAATAAAAAAGTATATACTTTCTGGATAAAATATCCTCTGGGAAAATGGCAAAAAGTCTTTTCAAGTCTCTGGAATACCTATTTTATTATTCATATACAATATACACATCACTACTCTCTGTTTCACAATTTGCCATGTAGAGAACAAAAAATACAAGATAAGTAGTACTTCCAATCAATTACAATTAATACAAATTTCCTTCGAACGTTATGAATTATGAATGATTCGATTTTATTTGACTATTTATTTTATTTTATTTTGACAACAGTGCTAAGTCATACGTGTCTCATAACACAGAAAATGAAAATTTTACGTACGTACAAGCACAACTTAAACCCAGAAAGTTTACCTATTCATACGCATGTCCGAATTTTACTTTTGATACGGCATCACCAGCTAAGAAAGTAAGGACTACTAAGTTAGAAGATAAAATACTGCCCTCATCCATAAATGCCAGTGGCGAAACATTCTTACTATTCATTGATCCTACCATAGCGGTATTTTAGTTGTTTCTTGATTTGATAAACCATTTAGCATTTCTCAGAAGAACCAAACCAACAGTCTTCGCACGAACACATTAGAGTTAAAATTGTAAAAATAACTTTCCCCTTCGTCACCTTTAACCGCTAATTGTAAGTCAGCATCAGCATTAGGATTTAAGATGCGCATGAATCAGTACCATGATGCGTAACCTATCCTATCAGTAACATAACACTGCGGTGTGTTATCGACGAAGTATAGATAACGTTTGACCGAGCCGTATTTGTGATAAATACTTCATGTATGTATACCATACCAGAAAAAACGGCATCTTTCGCGTTACGAGGTCAGGTTATGGTTATATACATGTGTTATTTGAGAATAATACGAATGATTCATTTTGTTGACCTTTTACTATGTTATGTTATTTGTAAAGATCACATGTAGTTGCGATTTATGCGTTCGTTGGTCATTACCAATTACCAAAATTGCGCTGTTAATTTCGAAAGAAATTTTACGGGCAGATTTAACTGAATCTAAGCTTGTACGTTCCACCTCCCCCCCCAGCCCATTGTACAAATACAGTAAGACAAAGGACAGGCATAGTGTGATATCTAAATTATTCGATTTCTCACTCAGGCTATATCCCGAATTATTATTTTTACCACACCGGTATCGAAAAATGCCCATAACTAATTTCTTAATTGATATATATGCAATGCACTATGCACGTTTTGCAAGGAATGAGTAATGAAAGTAATGACGCATCTGTCAAACAAAGCCCAGTTTACAATTTAATCTATATATGCATTTTTGTAGTATTATTGGCACGATTACACAATTGATACTAAATCTGTCCGATATAAATGAGATATCATCATCATGAGACTACATATTTACATTTATGTTTTATAAGCAGATAAATCCTGATTTGGTACATGAATGACATTCTGATTCTTTCACATTCATACACCATACATACACCGCATGCAAGGGATTCCTTGTGCTCATTAAAAATGAAAAAATGTTCCAGTTCGAATGTTGGCTTTCCTCCTCCGCTCCAGCCAGTATGTAATCTCAAAAGGTAGTTTTGATATTGTGTAACAAAATACACGTTTTTACGACTTACGTATTATATTTTCCCTTTTGTGTGAAAAATTGCATATCAATACCTCTAATTAACTATCAACTTCAAATCAACTTTCTCAAATCAAACTACATATATACACAATCGGCCGGCAGTCGTGTATGTAATATTTGGAAAAAACGCTAAATCAAACCTCAAAAATTGCCTAACTCAATTCCCACGGGATTTACGTTGGCGATCAAGTTTCGCAATTTGAATCCATTAGTTGATACGTAATTACAGATGATGATTTGCCCTGTTCAGGTTCTCTAGTACACGCTTCATTTTTTTCGTGTTTTTATTGCAACTTTCCAACTTTTATCTGATTCTGACTTCTGACGTACTTTCCAATAATTGATGAATGATGAACCTGGCTGGTGCCTGGAAATGCTACCGATGATATAATGTATCGTTCGTACTACATATCAACTAATACTTTGCTAACTAGCATGTATTGTAAATTGTAAGGAATTTAGGGGAAGAAGAAACACTGAACTTCAAACATTAGCTTTTGGTCTTGACTTGACCTTCAATCTCGATCCTGTCACATGAACATGTCATTATGTCAAACAAACATGATACATATATCTCACCACAAAGTTACAAAACATTAACGACAACATCTTATTTACCCTATATGCTATACAACATTGCCAGAAACATCCATTCCATACTCTATTGACTCTATTCAAACCACAATCAACAATCATAGTTTTTTTTAAAAGAAATTATTAGTATGTACCTTGTTCTTCTTCTTGTCTTACTGATGTAATTTTCTAGAATTCCCCGAATCTAAATGAACTCGAGCCGATACGGTTGAATGGTATGATTGACAACTTAATTACTTGACGGGCGTCTTGTATGTCAACCAATAATTATTAACAATCACAAAGAATTACATACACGCAATCACACGCGTTGAATATCAAATATGGAATTTAAATGAATTGGAATGAATGTCAAATGTGATGATTGATGATCATCCGGTGAACACGAAAAGCGTGTACAAAGTAAAGTAGGTATTATAGCACTCGGCTACTAGTGGACTGTGTTACGTAGTGTGGGAGAATTATTATTGTAAGCAACGTTAGAATTAAGAATAAGAATAGGCTTTCCTTGCTGCACAATTTTTGCCGTTTTTAGAGGAGTTTTTTGCAAGGGAAAAAAATTTACAATGTAAACGCTTGGTATAATACTGACTGACGATGAGTAGGTATGTCAAGTATGTGGTTTGAAGAAGTTGGAATGAACGGATCTCTCTCTTGTGAAGGATGATGATATGATGATGATAGGACATTGGTAAACAAAAACATAGGCATACGGCAAGACGGTGTTACCGCGTAATTTTCCATGAATTAGTCACATGTACATCTTTCTCAAAGCAAATGACCGCACCTTTCTGTGTTTCCGTTTGACTAGAAGCACAAAACCTACAACTTCTACCACTGCTGGTAGTAACAAAACAAGTACCGGTTCTAAAAGATTTTCTTCGTATTAATATGGCATGTATCTAGTAACATTCATAATATACACCTTAAGATTGCTGCGCTGATGCTGAAGATATACATATGTACGTGGAAAAGGATTGTAAATTGTAATGTGGGGATGTGGATGTGCATTGTGGAATTATGGATACGGATTAGAGGATGCATGTATTCTCCTCATTTCAGTCATTTCTAGCAACAACTTCTCATTTCAAATTTTAATTCTAAAAAAGAAAATAGCCAAGAAGTGTAGAAAATGGCGATATTGTTATGCTCGGTGGTCCTAACATTCAACATTAAACATTACACTCCAAAAGAGAAATACATAAAACTTGCAACCAAATTTTGCCTGCTGCATTGCTTGCATATATTGCTACAATACAAAATATATTTGTTTCCTGTAAAAAAATTACTAAAACCCTTATTATGCTCTAGCGCCAGACCAGGCCAGACTATTTGCCAGACATGTAGAGAAGGAATGTGCAGGGTTTGCATTAGAGGAAATGAGAAAACCGCACACCACACGGCTTTCCTAGCATACACACACAACACACACAAGGTCCCTACATCTTTTTACCTACAAGTTTTGAGAGTCAGTTCAGTACATTCTCCTTTTCATGCATGATTTGATGGTTTTCAATTCAAGTCCGCCCGCACGGACGGTGCTGCACACAAACCCCGAGAGAATGCTAATGCAGAAAAACTGTAAAACTGAAAAGTGGATATTGAGGTCTGCTTTTCTGTAGAGTTTTATATTACAACACAGTTTCAAACTACAAACCTAAGAGAGCAAATTATGCTTCTTAAAAAAAGTGAGTTGAGAGTTGTGTGTTTGAGATAAGGTGGTCCAAAAGTTGGTGCTGGCTGGTTGGTTTGGCGCATGCATATGGCGAGAAGAGGACACGATTTAGCAATCAAAGCAAACGTGAAGAGTATATCCGCACACAGGAGATTAGATAGGTATATTAATTTTTACCTACATTTCACATAGTTCATTGGATTTCTTTGGTTTTATGCTGATTTCTTTCGCTTAAGTTCAGTTTTATGTGCACAGTGCACACACACACCTGCACACCTCTCACACATGGCAGTCCACATACATCTACATTCCATATGCACCTCAAAGCAATCAGAGTTCCCTTCCGCTGCTGATGATATTTAATAATGCATATAGGTATGTGCAAAGTTAAATGAAAACAGTATAATATAGGTAGACGTAGACGTATCTGCATATGGATGGAATGGCAAACATTAGTAAAATTACAGTTCAGCCCATCATCATTCATTCGCAATATATTCAACTATAACCTTATGATTATGAATCGACATTTACGTCAATGTAATGTTGTACATTAATTTGTACGTGTGTGTGTGTATTTGTTCTGAAACCTTGATAATCCCTTCTGTCTGATAGTGAATGAAATGAAGCAAAAAAGAGTGTGAGCTTCCACGTTCCACTTTTATCCTCAAAGACTCAATTGCTCACTACTTACTTACTACATGTATGTAGTTTGTCCCACCACACCACCCTCATCATATCACATCATCATATAACATCAAATCATTACTCATCCTTTACTTTATTATTACACACAGAGCCTCGTATATTCTCCTTCTCAGTAAAGCTCATGCCGTCATACGGTATGGATAATTCTTAGTTTTTGGCTTTTGGATGTAGTGTGTATATGTGTACCTAAACTTCATAGTAAATTGGAAGTCTCGTTCACGTTTGTAACGTGCTCCTTTTCCTTTTTTTTACCTTTTAATACATGATATGATGAATGTTTTGTGTGTTTGTTTAACAAAAGTATGTGAGCTACTACTACGGGCTGAGGATGATTATTATGAGTTTATATGCAAATTCGACTAAAGTGCTTCAATTCGGACTGGCCATAATCGTTCCATATTACTTCTCACGAAAAAATCTTGTTCTCATAGCACTCACCAGCCACACACACACCACCACCAACTTGATAGATAGAGTTGAGGAGAGTGTGAATCCAGTTTCCAGTTTCAGTTCATGATTTCATTCGCCGACGGAAGCATTTGCGAAAACTGTATCCTTGTATGGTGGTTTCACGAAGGAATCAGCAAGGTAAACTCGCATATATTATACTTAGTTTAATGGCTGTAGGATTTAAATTGCATTTAGATTAAAGTTGTGTTGTGAGTTTGTACTTGAAAACTTTATACTCACACACAATCACAATCTGTAGGAAAATTTGTTTACGAAGCAGCAAAACACTTCGCTCGCCTCTCGCCGCACACATTTGTATTTGTATGGGTATTGGGTACCTATACCCATGTTGTGTAGGTGCAAAAGTAGGATTTTGTGCATAATTACAACTTGCGCTGCTGTAATGTGAGTAATGTGACTGACGTAACTTGTGTGTGTAGAGAGGTATTGCTACATGTTGCTTAATTAACATTAGCATTCAACATTAAGTTAATGTGAAATGTGACATCACACGTGTTTTTTTTACTCTTTTCCAGGAAACAGGTGTACCGGAGGCGTTCAACATCAGATAGTTACCATCAGAAGTGTTATCATTCAATCAGTATTAGCCGGACGGGACGGAGAAGTAGTGGTCACCTGACTTGGTCCTAGAAATCTTGACACGACGCACTGAACACACGCGGTTGACAGTTATTATGAAGCCCTTTTATAACGATTGTGTAGCGGCCGTATACTCCAATCCTGGAGTGGTGACGAAAACGGATACTAGAAGATCAAATTTCACACCATCTGTAACTGCTAATCGTACATCAAATATACTGGCATCGGGAAAGGAGGTCCCTGTACCACTAACAAATGGGCATATAGCAAATCACAATCGTAATCATGTTAAGAAACAACCGGCGAAAGTTTCGCTTAAAAGTGTGGGAGCAGTGAAAAAACGGGAACAGCGCAAGCGGGCCGGCGAATCCTTTGAAGAATGTTCACTGTGGGATGCCTTTTGTACTTATCTGTGTTATGCACTACTTGTATTAGTAGGTTATGTTAATGATTTAGTTCGACCTAGGACAACAAAAGAAAAAAATCGTGATGTAAGTTTATAAGTCCTATTTAAATTGATTCATAGCTCATCACATCATCCGTGTAGCGTCTGACTTTACTAATCATAATCATGTTCATAAATTTATTTTGACAGGGGTATGTGCCGTTGTATGCCAGTTTTGAAAGCTTTTACACGAGACACGTGTACAGAAGAGTTAGAGATTGCTGGAATATGCCAGTGGGAAGCGTTCCAGGGAAGTATATTACTCTTTTGGAAAGAGAATCCAATGATTATGGGTGGACATTCCAGTAAGTCTTTGATTTGTTAGTAATATTTGTTAGTAGTATAGAATGGCTGGCTTAAATACTTTGGTAGCTGAAAATCCGAAATTCGCAATAAATTCGGGATATAATAATGTATTGATATTTAAATTATGACATGTAGCTCATGAACGTGCCTTTCTATTCTGCAGGATGACTGGTAAAAAGGTCAACTGTATTAATTTGGGATCATATAATTACTTGGGATTTGCTGAAAATCATGGTACGTGTGCTGAGGCCGCCATTAAATCTGTGAGAGACCAAGGTATTGGGACATGTAGTGCTCGAAGAGAAATGGGAAATACAGCCGACTTGGAAGAACTGGATCAATTAGTAGCCAGATTTGTAGGAGCTGAAGATGCTATCACATGTGCTATGGGTTTCGCAACGAATTCCATGAACATTCCTTCCATCTTGAATAAAGGTTGTTTGGTGTTGAGCGACGAGAAAAATCATGCGTCCATAATTCTGGGCTTAAGATTATCCAGATCCACAATTCGTGTATTTAAGCACAACAGTAAGTCATCATTGCGAAATGATTTCCCTCCTCGTAAATATATAATTTAAAGTATAAATGACTATGATAGCTTTTTAAATGCAATTTCTTAGACATGCGGAGTTTGGAGAAGCGTTTACGTGAAGGAATTGTGAACGGACAGCCACGAACACATTTACCCTGGGAAAAGATTTTTATCGTGGTTGAAGGAGTTTATAGTATGGAAGGTTCTGTTGTTCGACTCCCCGAAATTCTGGCTCTGAAACGTAAATATGGGGTTAGTAATGGATTATTATTAATTATTAAGGACTCTCTCTTTTGATAATGACAGACGTGTCTGACGAATTATTATTTGCTACAATTTTTCGCAGGCTTATTTGTACCTTGACGAAGCTCACAGTATCGGCGCCATGGGTCCTAATGGAAGAGGTGTTGTAGACTATTGGGGATGTGATCCCAAAGAAATCGACGTCCTTATGGGAACTTTTACCAAGAGTTTTGGCTCAGCCGGTGGTTATATTGCTGGATCTAAGGAGTTAATTGGCCTGCTCCGACGAACCAGCCATGCCCACGCTTATGGAACGGCCATGTCTCCACCCGTTGCTCAACAGATCCTCTCATCAATGAAAATGATTATGGGCGAAGATGGGACTGATGAGGGTGTAAAGAAAATCCGTCAGCTTGCTAGAAATTCCCGCTATTTTAGGCAGAAACTCAAACAGGCTGGTTTCATCGTTTATGGAAACGACGATTCTCCAGTTATTCCTGTTGCTCTGTACATGCCTACCAAAATAGCTTTTGTTGTAAGGGAAATGATCAAGCGAGGTGTTGCCACTGTAGGGGTTGGATTCCCAGCAACACCACTAGTTGAAGGAAGAACGAGATTTTGTATCAGTGCATCTCATACCAAAGAAATGCTAGACCATGTGAGTTTATCAAGATATGATGATCTTAAGCTTGTTAATTTAATGAATAAGTATATATGTATCTTTTATTGTTTGTGATGCTATGCCCGAGATATTTACAACATATTCCAAGCGTTAAACCATGTTATTTTATATTTCAGGCGATTGGTGCAATGTGTGAAATTGGGGAACTAATTACAATTCGTTGTTCACGTCTTCCCAGGCGGAAAGGAGAAATATTATATGACGACTCTGATGATGAAGAAGATTCGATAACAAAATAGAGTAATTTATTTATTGTTATTAGTTAAGAACGACAACCACAAGTCACCAAGCGGAAAATTTATAAAGAAAGCACTTTTGTACTAACTATGCACACGCGTCCATACTTAAGTGCAAGCATTCATTAGCGTTGCGAAGGTTTTTGTATTTTATCACTGCCGACATAATGCGTTGGGTGTAATGTTCTGTTAGTCATAAAGCTTTTTCGGATAGTAATAATTGACTTTTGAAATTGAAAAGCAGTACTAAATGTATACACTAACTAACCAAAAGCTTCATTAAATCTCCACTGTAGCTTTTGCTCTTATCAGAGAAAAGCCTTTTTGTAAAGCAATGTCATCGAAAATTTTAATAAGTTTGTACTACTTGATGACAATCTTTAAATGGCCATTATGCTTTAAGTAAGTACGCGTTCACATATTAAGCAAAATAAGTGTGCATCACATTTGTATCTATCTAACAAGAAATCCATATTATATCAAATTATTGCCCTATTGCAATCCTAACATGGAACATATTCGGCTAACCAACCGGTGATTAAGCAGAACGACAGAAAGTTACCGAACTCAAGCATGATTAAGCAGATAACAATCTTCGATGTGATAAGAATAAATACACACCGTACCGTAAAACAATATTTAGCGGTAACAAGTATTGCGCATCGCGGTGAATGAATTGATAAAATAATTATTATTATTGTGGACGCTAGATTATTGAGATTCTCAAAACTCCGTATTATGAATTAGAGCATTCCAGGTTTGATCACTTTTGTTAATTGTTTTGGAATTAAGCAGAAATCTACGACATATAAGAAGTTGTACCTCGCCAACTATAATAGTAAATTATATAATGTAATGCTACAGCGTACTATAATAGATTTTGTGCAAGACCATTAAATAATAGAAAATATGTTTATTACGTAGATTTCTTCCACCGTGTGAACTCTGTATCTTCCATTCACCGTTCATGTGCATTAAACTATTTTTTACATACCAAATGTTTTCAGATTTTCTGCCCTACTTTCTAATTAACGATAAGTACGTTTGATTTCTACAATTAGTTTATTCGCAATAAATGTAAACTAAGGCAATTTATAGCTCAGTGTGCCGGTGATTTTAAAATGTTAACTAATATTCATGCAATTTTGCTATGCATATTCCTTTCGCTGAAATTTAGATCTATGTATTCAGATTCAGACGGTAAACGGTATATCATTTCTTATAAGTACCAGTTTCAAAATTCCATAGAATACCTCAGAAACATTTTAATGTAGTCATCCATTCACATTACCAAGATTCAAGGAATAAACAGAATTATGCGGTATAAATGACATTTAATAATTTGCACATACTGTACTGTAATCAACCCTTTGCGCTTTGGTTGGAGAGTAATTTATGTAAAAACAGTTGTATTGGGCTTGAATGTCTAAACACAGTTTAGTTTTATAGTTATGTAAATGAGAGGCTAAACTTGAAATTAGAGTTTATTTATTACAATTACACAAATATATATTGTGTAGCCTTCACAGCACAGCGTTGCCTTCTGCTTAATACTTTACGAGGCGATGCATAACAAAGTACATAGATTGTATGTATACTTTAGTACCTACTTACAACAAACAAATTCGACTAATTAATTTGGAATATATAGATTATGCTTTATATATGCATTTATCTTTTTCTGATTTATTATCAATCAGGGTATAGTTATGTATGAAAAGATTATACTTGAAAGTAAATATCAATTCTTTACTAAGTTTGTTTGTTATTGCTATTATTATGGTAAAGCGACGAATTGTCGAATGCAAAATGCATTTAGGACTTTTGCATCTTGCCATTAATTGTGCGTTCCTGAAAGCCACAACAAACAAGAATGCATTTATATATTTGAAACTTATTTACCTGATATTTCGTTGTGTAAATATAATCCAGTCCCTTGGAAAGCCGTAATAGATAGGTCTTGAACGTAATCCATTATCGTCACATATCACAATTATTGAGTTACGTAACCCTGTAACCTTGAAAAACAAAAAAGCACGCGTTGTCCATCATTTGATATAGTTGAAATAATCTCCTCAACTTAATGCTTTTGAGGACACTCTTTTGAGGACATCCCATCGTACGTACTCGGTATCGTAAGCCGGTATTAGTGCGGGATGTCGACCTGTCAAATTTTAGCGTAGTAAGTTACCGTACTGATGTGAGTGCTGGACTGGAGACAGATCATCTACTATAATATTGCCAGAAGCTCAGAGCAGAATATTTATCGAATATTTATGTATTCATATTGTCGTTAACTTAGTATATCTACTTGAATATATTATATATATACATATATATATTATACAAATGACTTATGCACGCTAAATCCAGGAAGAAGTTGGTGTTGGAGAGCAATACTGACTTTTTTTAAAGTCCCCTTTACCAGATAGATGCACTAAAGGTGGAATATATACATTATATCGATATATAGGTAGTTAGTTGCAATTATTGCTACTTGACCAAGCCTCCTCCCAGTTTTGTGTGTCTACCCTATCTACCTAACATTTCAAATCATAAACAAATAATAATTATATTATATTCATTGGCAATTCCTTTAATTTGGATGTAGTTAGATGCATAGGCATATATAATGAGTCATTCATAT